>OZ038487.1:75086959-75214459 GCA_964036315.1 Acanthosepion esculentum | reverse complement strand
ACCAAGCTAGTTTAATTTAAGACAGTTTAAAATATACTCTTGAAATTAAACATCTAGATCTGCAGTTGTATATTATGGATAATACCAAAAAATATAAATTAATAAAATCATAAATAAATATATAAATAAAATAAGTAATCTAGATCATGACCATAAATAACCCTAAGCATTAGAACTAAAACTTTGTTAAGCTTTGGTAAATTCTCAACTTTTTTATATAATTACTATTGGTTGCTTGCTAGAATGACTTCTAGTATTAATTAAATTCTCCTGAGCAAACACTACTTATAATGGCCAGTGAATACCTTTTTGTGATGGAAACCAATGGTAAAATATGAACTTAACTATTTAACTTAACTAAAAGCAAATGTTATAAATTTTAATTGGATTCATTATTTTGTGAGACTTTTTTTATAAATGAATGGAATCAGTTATCCAAGAAAATAAGAAAATACTAAATAAATTAACCACTAGCAGTTTTATCTAAGCAAACAGAAGTTTACATTAATATAGAATGCAAATAGAAGGGATCTATCCTTGGGCCTAGATTGTTCTTAATTTTTATCAATGACCTTCCTCATATAATCAGTTCTCAACCCAGTATCTATGCTGATGACACTATTTACTCTTGCCTTAATGGTAAGTCTGAACAGTTCAATAAGGTTAAATATCTCCAAAACAAAACTGTTTTTTTTTTTTAAATCATCTTAGAGAACCTTTTTAGCCTTCCATCAGTATGGCTGATGCTAACCTCTAGAAGAGTGACTCATTGCACTTTCTTGGGCTAATGTATACTGCTGAGTGGAAAGCTTATATTGAATCAATTACTAGGTATGCTGCTAGGAAAGTTAGTTTACTGGGTCATGCTAGACAATTTTTATTGCCAGAATCTATCTTACATACTTATAAAAGTCTAGCATTCATCCATGCACTGAATATTGCTGCTACATATAGTCTGGTGTTTCTGCTATGTATATCTACACATTCTTGATAAATACAAATAAAAATCTGCAATATTATTGGTCCTTACCTGGTATCTCAGCTTCAGTCACAATCCCATCACCATAAGGTAACTTCCTTGTGCCTTTTCTATAAATATTTTCATGATAATTGTTCTGATGAACTTTAGTACCTAGACTTTATGAATTTAATTGCAGTACTAGATTGGTAGCAAGGTTTCATTGTTTTACATTTGAAATAGCTAAGATATAACTGTGATATTTGCTAACGTTTTCTTCTATCATATTTCTAGTTTATGGAACTCTCTTCTGGCCTCTTGCTTTCCAATAAACTTTGATGTTCAAAAATTTAATTGCAATATCAATAGTTATCTTCTGTTTTAATTACTGTTCTTTTGTCCTCTCTCCTTAATAATGCTTCCTTTTTCTCATATTCTCTCACACTCAGTAACCCCTTGTGTCTTAGTGGCTTTATAGCCTTACTTGGGGAGAAATAAATTTTTAAAAATGCTTCATAAAATTTTAAGAATGAAAAATTTTAATTATAAATATTAGATATCAAGATATTGGTTCATGAATACTAGTTTTTATATGATTGATAACATACACTGGCATTGGACCTGGTTCATACTTGAGCACATATAAAATTCTCTCTTCTTGAATGCTAATTAAATTAAAGCTAAGTAGAAAAAAGTATGAATAAAAAACGTTATACTTTTTCACGTGAGAAAAATCACAATATTGTTTTTCATTTTTCTAGTAATCTTTTATTAAATTATGTCAATAAATATACAAATGTGTTTCATTAAAAAAATTATCATTGTAAAGTGCCAAAAATTAAAAATTTCCAAATCATTATCAAATCTAAATAATTGAATTGAATAATTGAATTAGAATGATTTTGAAATGCAGAAATAAAAAGCTTATACATACTTCTTTAAGATCAATATATAAATGGAACATCAAGACTTATTTTAGTGTTATTCAAAAGATGAGAAACTTAATGAAAAGTAATGATTAGACAAATTGCACATATTAACTTTTGCTTATATAAATTTAAATGTTAACTTCAAAGAGTAGAGCTTCAAAACTATCAATTGTAATTTTACCAAAATTAAGTATGTTAGCATGAAAAATTATGTGTCTAAATGCAAAAGTAAATTTTAAAAATCTTTGAAGTTTTCAGATTCTGATATCTGTTAAATGTTATTAAAAGAGAAAAATGGATATTTTGGAGAAGCTAGTAAATCATAATGAACCACATCCCTTTCTGATTTAGAATGACAAAAATTCAGCATGAGTCCATAACTGTATGTGTAAATAGGCAATGAGCCACAAGGTACAGAACTATCAATGTCCTAATTAATGGGTAGGTTCTGATTAATGCACTAACAAATAATGGTAGTCATAACATACACACACACAAGATGTCAGCAATATTGAAACAATGAAGACAGTGCAATATACAAGTCAATCAGCCTACAAAATACTATAAAGTTCACTATATAAATTGAATACAATAAAACAAGTGACTACAATATAAAAAGATCAAGCAGTGTAAACTGAGATAGAATGTTTTATAGGTAAATTTCTCATTTTTATGGAGATCTAATATCTGTAGCATACATCATATTTTAAGATTTCTGGTTAAAGTTTGTGATATTGTGGTACATTATTTGCACTTAGCAGCTTTATAACATTCAAATAATGAAAATCCTCAGCAACCATTAGGATAATATTATGATAATATATTGTATTTCATTATGAATAAAGTAAAATTAATAATAGATTAGAAAATTGTCCACTTCTGACAAACATTGTCTGCAAAAATAATTAAGGATTCAATTAAAAAGTATTATGAACACTATTTCCATTTCATATATATATAGTTACTTAGTAAAAATTTGAAGTTCAGTTAGTCAGAAACATTGAAGAACAACTTGAATATGAAAATGCAAACATAAAACAATTTATTTATTACATACATATTTATTTATGTTACAAGATCAAGATAAAATACCAAAGTGGAAACAATCTTCATATAAGATATAAAGAAAAAAATCAGAAATGCTTAAACAATGTAGTAAAAGAAAATGAGAAGAAAGGACTAATTATTAATTGCAAGACGAGAAAATGTCTGATTGTCAGGAAGAGAAAAAATCCAAGATGCTAGCTACAAATTAGAGACATTAGAATCAAGCAAATACAGAAATTTAAATAACTGGGAAGTGTTATAACAGACAAAGGAACATGTAACACAGAAATCTTATGGTGCGTTGAAATAGCAAAAGATGCTTTCCAAATGCTAAACAAAGTACCAGGAAACAGGAAAATTTTGTTAGGAATTAAGAAAAGAGTGCTACACTGCTATGTAATATTAATCCTTCTATATTGCAGTGAATGTTGGAAAATTTTCTCCTTGATGAAGGCAACAATGATGGGGTTCAGAATGCTGGGAGTACAACTGATGAAGCATGTGAGCGAACAAATTTTTTTAAGGAAAATGGAAACAAAAAGAATAAACTGAAGACAGAGGGTAGCAGCAAGTAATCAGCTAGCTTGTGTAAATGGATGACAAAATAAGAATTATAAGGCTAATAAGGAGATAAACATTACTTAGAGCAACAAAGAGTAGGAAGTTGTAGAGAGCCTTGATGCCCAAGCCCTAAAGGGAAACAGCATATTTTTGGCAATTCAAATTATGATAACATGTATATGGTTGCTAGTATTCATTTAATCAATGAATATTTATTGTTGTGATAATTTTCAAACTGTTTCACAGTAATTCACTAGTCATGTGAGTTTGATTCACACTGGTGGTTCATAAATGTGGTTTTGTGTCAGACTAAGATATACTTAGTAAATAACTATAAAGTACTAAGATAATAAAGAATGATATAGTTCACACAGTTTTTCTTCAAATGAAAATAGAAATAAGAAATATATTTATATTTTAGAAAAGTAATTGTAAATGTATTATTCATTTACAATCTAAATTTTCCTCTGTAACCTCTAGGATTTGTAGTTTGTATTTATTCAAATAGCAGTAACAGACAGTAACAGTGCATATAAGATATTTTTCAGAAGCTGAATGAGGTATAATAACATTAGAAACAAAGAAAAGAGTGATGGACTGCTATGTGTTGTGTAAATGCATATGGTTGTGAAAGCTGAACAATTTCATCACAACAAAATAAATAAAAATAGAGAAAATGACCATGAAGAGAGTATGTGACAAATGAGGAAGTTCTAAAATAGAACAGAAACTAGAAAGCAACAAATTAAGTTTTTGGAACATATAATGAGGAAAGAATGTTTTAGAATTTAACACTCATCAGAAAGCAATAACTAATCAAAGAGCAAAACAAAAAGTCAGTCATAAAAAAGAAAGTATTATCAAAAATTACAAAAGACTGGAAGTTGTGTAGAACCATGATCACCCAAAAAGGACATGACAGAGAGTGAAGGAGAGAAAAATTAATCTTTATAAGTTCTTTAATATAAGTATTTCATACTATTTACTCTAAAATCATGAACTACTTATATATTTTCTGACAGGTTCATTATGAAGTTATATCTACTCTTGTATTTTAAGTTAGGTACCTCCACAAGATCACTAAAAAAAAGAGCATAGCATGATGAAAAAGACGCCAAACTTGACAAAAACAAAATTTTATTGTCTAAATGTTTATGTTATTATTAAGAGGAAAGATCAAAGTATTTTTGGGGTATTTTTTACATTTTTTAATCATTCCTAGCACATTTTCGTTAAAAATCTTGTTTTTTTTTGAGTCAGCAAAATTGACAGATGGCAACCATTTTTTTCCATTTTATAAAAAAAAAATGAAAATCTCAGTTTGAAATTCTTTTAAATATCAATTATCATTTTTTTAAAACTTTAAGAAAATCAGAAATTATGTTTATTTCAAATATTTTGAACCAAGCTTAACTTAGCTTCTGCACTGAAAAGATGTAATTTGAAAATAAAACAAAACAGGTCATAAACTTTCACGTCACTTGACAGGTGATGAATGACATATTGACGGATTCCGTGAGGATAATTTGTTCTACAGAAGGAGAAAAGTCAAATTATTTACATTTAAGTGAACAAATTATTTACCTCGTTATTTTTAAGGAAAACTTTCAGCGCTCTAATTTTTTTTTTTGTTTTTTGTACTTAGCTTTCACCTTTACGTTTACACTGCTTCATGGAAAATATATTATAAAGAAATTAAAATAAGACTGTTAAGAGTGAGATTAAATTTCATAAGAAAGGTATCTAATTAATTTATAGGTACCTTTCTAATGAAATTTTATCAGAAGTGTACATAAAATACTATAATTTTATGTACATTTACTACATTTTACTGTGTTATTTGTATTTCCATTCATTTTATTATTAATTTTGATATTTCATTTATGGAAAAATGTCATAACTGAGATTAATATAAGAATAAGATCATATAAATTTCATAAGATGATACTGATACTTGTAGGTACCCTTCTCAGTTGTAATTGAAAAATCAAATAAACTTCTCCACAGCAGAGAACAATGCTTAACTCAAATAACACAACTTAATTGTATTCTGGTTGGTCTTCCATACTTTATAATTAGAGCCCAATTATAAACACAAAATTACATTTCTTAATTACTGTGGGTCTTCTGATTAGTCAAAACAATACAGTTTTCAACACGCTAAAAAAAGGTCATATACTTATGAAAGTGGATGTGGCTTTTAACTAATTTTATAATATTTTAACAAATGTAAAAATCTATTATAATTAAAAAATAACAATTGTACTAAAAATTCATTTTTCATCAAAAATTTTTTTTGCTTTCAGAAAATATTGTCCATATTCATAAAAACAACTAAAAGCATTTGAAATTAAATAATATATTTGTTTTATTGAGTTTTGTATGTTACAATTCAGAGCTGATTTTCAGGTAGGGGGGTCCAATTGAAAAAAAAAAAAAATTTGCATTCCTCAAAGCCTTCTGTTTTTAACTATTGTAATTACTAAAGTGGACTCGATTGAATTTCTAGAGTTTTCATAAAATTAGTTATGGGGGTTAATAAATATAAAAAAAATATTTCTGCCATGACTTCAATAAAAGAAAACAATAATTTCGATCATCTGTGAATAGTTTCTGAAAGTTTCATTATCATCCGACAATTATTTTTATTTTTGCAAGATTTTCCAAATTAATGTGTGTCATACAAAAAAAAACGTGCTAAAAATTGTATATGTTATTTTACTAGTTCCGGTGATACAAAGAGAAACAACTATTTTTAAATGAAAATTCAGATTGTTCTAAAAAGAAGGAAAAATTTTTTAAAATAATTAAAATAAACTTTGATCTTTCCTCTTAATAATAAACATTTAGACGATAAAATTTTGTTTTCATCAAGTTTGGCGTCTTTTTCATCATGCTATGCTCTTTTTTCAGTGATCTTATGAAGGTACCCATTTTAAGTCTATGATAGCTAAATATTATAATACTTTAAATCTTCATTACTAGCACACAAAAAACTTTACCCGCATTTTTGCGTATTCATGCTGAAATACAGCCAATATAAAGTCTCTCAGATGTTTTTTTGATATTAAGTGTATGTGATTACATGGCTAAGATGTGTGTGGTGATGGTGTGATATTAAGTGTATGTGATTACATGGCTAAGATGTGTGTGGTGATGGCGTGATATTAAGTGTATGTGATTACATGGCTAAGATGTGTGTGGTGATGGTGTGATAAACAATATATAAAGATAATGTTTATGCATAGACAAATTTAGTATGCATAAAAACACGTCAACACTTTTTATGTAGGTAAATATAGAGTGCTTTGGGTATCTGAAAACATATTTAAGTAGACCTTAAATGGAAAATGAGCTAATGATGTTATGCTGCATGCACCAAATTTTAACATTCTTATTTCTTTTAGACATACCAAGAGCATTAACATGGCAGTTTCCCCATCTGATATAGAAAATGAAAAATCACAATGTGCTCATGGTGCTGTCAACCACAGTGACTTTGGAGATAGGCAATCACTTGAAAGGAACCAAGTCCTTCATGTTCAGCTGGAGCTCTCTGATAGATATGTGTCATCCATGGCCAAGAAAGGAGAAAAAAAAAATTCTAAGCAGGCATCAACTGTATCAGCTACATTGCTAACAAGTCGATGCACAAGTATGAATATCAGATGTGTAAAGCATGAGGAAATCAGATACAAGTGTTAGATGATGAGAAGAAAACAGTTTAAATATAGTAGGAGGCTGTGCATTAGGTGTGACATGACTGTAAATATATTGACTACATAGCCTATTGGCGACATGGGCTATGTAGAAAGGAGCAGTCCTACTGGAACATGTACAAGCTCATTTAGGCAACTTCCTTAGTTTAAAAACCACCTAATTTGAACATAAAGTCACTTCTGAGGCTGCATCAAGGCTATCTTTGAAGCTACAGGTGGTTTTATTAAATATAAATAAACTTTGTGTCTTGTTAATCTGGATATGTGTGTGTGTGTATATATATATATATACACACACACACACACACACACACACACACACACTTTTTTTCTATTGAATATTTTTGTTTTTCCTAAAATTTGTTCTTAATTATCTTGCACACATACATATCAAATACATTTATATATGATAAAATAAGAAACGTATATCAATTTAACATGTTTCCCTTTTATTAAAGCTTTGTCAGAGATGATGAAAGTGAAACATGTTAGATTGATATACATTTCCTATTTGTTCTTTTAGTTTATCATCCTGTCAGATACCGATCTACATTTGATCTTTAACTCATATAATATATATATGAAAATAAAATTTTCTTCATTAGTAAAATCCTAAATAATAAAATCTTACATAAAAAAGAAATGCACAGCAATGAGTATATAACAGAGCCAAGAGTGGATTAAGAATGATTAACATCAAAATGTTTTATTAAAAAATTGTACCTCTAAAGAATGTATCTATGTTTATAATAATGTTTATAATAAAGTTAGAAAGTTTGAAATTTTAAAAACTGTAAATGCAACAAAGATAAGCCTTCAATATTACCTCATTAAAAAATAAAAATTTTCTCATACTGACAAAATTTAAGTGACTTTTCTAATTCTGGGCAAGAAGGAAATTATAAGAAAATCAGTACTAATAACTACAAAGAATAAAGTAAAAGTATATTTCAACATTTGACTGAAATCAAAACCAACTTTATTTTTCAAATGTTTCAATAATGAAAACAGAAATCACTTTTCTTTTTTTTTAATTACTGAAAATGACAAACCTGAAAAGTTTTTTGCCAAATAAACACTAACAATGTAAGAATGAACTCCACTTTGTAAAAGCTGATTACCAAGCAGCATCAACATCACAAAGATAACAGCTAAATAGTTTCTTGGCTCATAAGGTAGTATAGATTGCTTTGTAATAGTTCTATCAGTCAAATCTTCTTAACCCAATCAAATACTATAGTCATGGAGTTGAATCAAGAAAGCAAAGAAAACATATTTATTTTCAGTGAAATATCTTTGTATCAAATTGTAAATGTTTTGAAGAAAAGTTAGAAATAAGTGTTTTTCAAAGAGCCATTTTACTTTGAACTGCCTTATGTGTGAGACTTAAACTTTTTATTTGTTTAATTTCCTCACTTGTTTAGGTTGCTTATCTTTCAATAAAATGCTCTAAACAAGGTATATATATTTTTTATATACTCGAAGTACCCATGAAAATTTTACGGTTTTCCTATTTTAATTTTCTGATGAATCTTAATTCTTAAGTTTATGATTGAATAAGCTTGTGGCAAGTTCTACGGCAACAAAATATTTGTAGAAATTCCCTTACATTGTTAAAGATTTGAGCTTAACAACTTAAAAAAATATTACAATATCTTTCATAAATATGCTGGTTGTTATTTTAAGAAGTAAGGGGATACAAATGAAAATATTTGAAATTGACAACCTTTTTCATTTCACTGAAACAGACATTAAACACTTCTATTTTCCTTTCTTTCTTTCATTTTCTCAGAGATCAAGTAGGATCTCTCATATGTCTGTCCACTGGATCAAAATGGAATATTCTGTTATTAATAAAGTATTGGCAGGGTGTAATGGTCGTGTTAAGGGAGGGACAAGCAGAATTATAAGATTTTTATATCAATTATTTCAACATAATAAAATAGAATATATAACTTAAAGATGCAGTTATAAGGGGGTGCTGAAAATTTCTTGATCTCAACCACTTCTTAAAATCTGAACAAAGGATTAAACATCACAATTTGTTTCTGAATCTCTTGGTTGAACCAATAACTTTTTAAGTATAAAAAAAGTATAAGTACAATTGTGATCATGCCAAACATTTCTGCAAGAATAATAGTAAACAAAATTTTCAATCCAAAAGGATTAAAGCAAACAGGTCCCTTAGTGCATAGGCACAATCATGGTAGTAAATAAACAGATTAGGAAAAACACTAGACAAAACCAAATTTAGTAAAATGCATCATTTATTGCACACTTTTTAAAATTGGAAATCTTTTATTATAGTTATTTAGACAACTTACAGAAACAGCAGATGTGTTGAAATTGTTTCCTTCTATTAAAATCTGCAGTAAAGAGACTCATAAGCAGATTATCTAAGACAGAATGTCCAATCATGATAGTATCCAGATCTATTTTATCCTTATAATAACAAGATATTGTTAATGAAAATGTATAGCAGCAACTGATTATTGACTTTTAAAGTACAGTTTTAAATATGTTAATGTGTCAGCATGATAACTGAGAATACCAGTTTTAAGATTGATGACTAATCTGAAGTGTGTTGGGCATTCTTTACAATTCATCTAAAGGAAAACAGACTTCAAATCAGACTATAGAAAAAAAAAAAAAAAAAAAATATAATCAATTTTTTCTTGTTTTAAGATTATATTAAATAGGTTTGATACTGCTCAAGTTGAAAATTTATCCAGCCATAAAATATTTTTAAATAAGATCTCAAACTAAACTATGTGCCACAATAAAAGAATGAACTAAAAAAAAAAAAATTGTAAGTCTGTGATTGAAAAAGATTTTAATGATTTGATCATATTTTTAAATGTTATATACTTGGGTAAAATTCTCGCTCAAAAAATTGAATAAAAATTTATTTATTTCCAAGATGATTAAGAATTGAGTAAAGAAGGTTTTTTTTAAATACAGTGATAAACATTGATTATAATGTCATTAGAATACAAACAAAATATGACAATTTTGATCTTTAATGATCATGAAGATAACCTGATAAATCTTATAAAAAAAAAAAAAAATAAGCAATAAAATAATTAGAAATATAGACAGACTCCAAAATAATTAAAATTAAAAGATAAAATAGATTGATATTCTATTTTAACAAGTCTATAAATAAATTTACCGGTATGATTTCTTGAATAATCATAAATATGAGTATTTTGAGTTACAAATTATTTTTTTATTTATCACTTACATTTTCCATATTAAAATTAATTTTAGTTTTCACCTAAATCTTTTCTTTTTGAAAACAAGGAGTCACAACACAAACAACTTGGTTTCAAGTAATCTTTAATCCAATCCTTCTATAACATATAAGACTGGTTTTATAACACAGTATGGATTTTTAAAAATTTTACTTCTCTTATATTTCCTTCAAAAAACTTAATACAAAAGTGGTGGTGGTGTTGTTACTATTTTGTGTTCCATTATAATTTCATGGAGATAATAGTAATCTTTTTAGAGTTCCCCAATATATTTTATATATTAATAAAATATATTGAAAGAAGACATTATCATCATGGAGAATCATTATTATTACTTAGTTACTTTATCTACTTAGAACCAACATCTATCCAAGAATCTTGATAAAGTTTAAATTCAATGTTTTTATTTCTTTGTTACCCATCAGTAAATGTTTTGCCTCATGACCTCAAGAGGAAGGCATGTATCCTTCTATTGTCCACCTATTCTAATTTAGTGCTTGTTGGGGTTTTGACACATTTTTCATTTTATTCAAAGCTTGATTGTTTAATTTTAACACTAATCCTACAAGTCAGCTGTTGTGAATGATTTGATTCCTATTATAGGTATATAAGTTTCATTAAAAATGACTGACAAAGTAGTGCAGTTAAGTTATTTATTTAATTTTTCATGTGTTCTTATAATTTTTTTTCTTTTCTAGACATAAATTTTGTAGAAATTGTCCAAATGTTCTGTATATTGAAGCACTTCTGGCTATTCTTTTATGGATTTTTTTATGTATGTATCTAAAGTTATAAGAATGTTATTATTTTTCAAACACAGTCAACACATTGTGGCTGTGTTCATAGTTGATGTTATTGAGTGTTGGCTTTTTCTTTTTTATTAATAAAGCTTCCATTATTTTTAGCATTTTTTTCACATGTGGTTGAAGATGGAGTTTGGTGGGTCTCTATATGCGAAAAATGAAAGCTAATTGAGTAGGTCTCACTTTAACACATATGGACACCTTAGTGTGGATCAAAGTGGGCAGTGACCAACAACCAGCTTGGATTAGTGTCAGCATTGACCAGCACAGAGTTAGCCCTGTGGTTAAAACATCATTTTAAGATCCTGACAACCAAACCACTAAAATGTGGTTACAACACCAAGTTTAGGTGGCAGTGAAAAGTATCCATGACCAGGGATTTGACCCTGGGTTACTGATGTTATATTAATTGGTGTCCAGATCAACCTTGCTGGAAGAAGAGAAGTAGAAAAAAAAGAAAAAAAAAAGGACAATTCTTTATAAGAGTAATAACCAACAGACTTTAGTCAATTGGTTCTGAAACTGAGAACTTTTTCCTGTATTATCAAGTCATGGCCACCACAAGACAAGTCAAGTGACAGGTAGGAAGGTCACTTTTTGGTTTCCCTGTATTTTTTCCTATCTCGCATAGATTTCTTTTGCACCTTGCTAATAGAAATTTATTTTTGGTTGTAAGTAGATTTTGTAGAGTTCTCTCTCTTTCCCTTGTTGGTTGAATAGAGAAGTTGGGATGAGCGAGCACGGGTTTGATGTTGGACCTGACTGGCCTATGTATGGAGATAAGGTGAACAGACTTCAAGTGTCAAATAACTTCAGAGACCTGCTGGGAGGACCCAGATTAACAGTGTATAGAGGGGACTCAGGGGAGTTAAAAAAAACTGGTTGACAGTGATTGAGAAAAAAACAGCTCATCTATGAACTATCCATGGTGGAGATGGCAATATTAGCATATGATGCAGCTGAGGGCCCAGTTTTTGATTTTGTGGGGAACCACCTAGTGAGGGACCCTGGTTTAATATGGGTGGACTTAGAGAAACTGCTAATAGACGAATACACAAATGAGAAGGGATGAGACTCCAGGAGAATTGGGGACAAGAGTGACAAAAAAAAATGCTGCAATTCAGGCCCAGTTGGTGGATTGATTTGTTGATGCACTGGAGAACGAGTGCATAAGACATAATGTAGTTAGGGGAGCTCCAACCAGGTTGTCAGTGGTCATAGGTCTGGCCTAAGAAAGTGAGAAAATGTGGAAGAAGACAAGAGGTGGAGTTTGGATTAGGAATCAAGAAGGTGGCAGCCAGAGAAAAAAGAAGAAAGCCCCTACCAAAGAGAAAGTGAGGGCGCATCCAGATAATGGGAGACCAGCCCCAATAGAAGAGCATGGTCCCTGAAGCATTGGGTCTTTGCACCAACACCTGGATGATATGGACTGGGTTGTTGGACTTGCAAATATGACGGCCATAGAGCAATCGGTTGTCCAAGAAGATGGGGGTTGCCTCTGGAAAACACAGCCAAATTGTAGTAAGTGTGGCTGGTTTTGCCATGAAACCAAGTTATGTAAGTTTCCTAAAAAAGACCCCACTTCAATAGAATGCCTTCTTCAGGAAACAGAACAAGGGAAACGCCCAGGGGCCACCCCAACACATGGACTAAGAGGTAAGGTGGCCCATGTGATAACAAGTAAAAGGAGGGTTATGTGATGTTGGACATGTGGACAGGTTGGTCACTTTTCTACTGGCTGTCCTCGGAGAAGGTGATGGTTTTTGTCATGAACCAGGCCATCTGAAAAGGAATTGCCCCTTTAGAAATAGAGAGAATACCTGCAAAGTAAGAATGGACAGTTGAGAACTCTGTTCTATGTAGATGAGAAGTTTTTGTTGGCACCCATGTCAGTAAGCAAGTGGATGACAGAGGAAGAATGTTGGAGAAGGTTTACTGGACACTACCCCAAGAAAAGGAAGGCTAGAGTATTTTCCTTGTTGACCCAGGAAGGGGAGTGTACATGTGAAGTAGTAATAAAAGGAAAATTGATGAGGACACTAACAGACACAGGGGTGTCTGTGCTCTCAATTAGGGAAGATCAGTATAAGAGGTTGAGATTGCAAGAGTGGTTGAGAAAGCTTGACATTACGATTAGCCAGGCAGACATGAAAGAGATGACAATAACGGGAATGGTGTGGCTGCCAATAATGATAGTGTTGTTTAGTCAAGGTTTAGCACTAGTCAGTCGCTAAGCTTGTACTGCTGCTACGTTATTCTCAGTGACAACTTATATAGGCTTTCTCTTGCACTTATGCAAATTAGGCATATTAATTTGCCAGTGTCACTACATCTCCCTGAAACGTATAGGTTTTATACCTCTAGGAGTTCTTGTACTTCTTCTCATGATAGTTTCATTACTTTGCTCTACTTCTCTCTCTCTCCCGTATTTCTTTCTCTGGGAGACCTAGATCTGTCCCACGCTAAGCTGTAATCATAGGCATTTTCTTGCATTATTTGATCTTCATCCGAACTTTCAAACTCATTCTGGCCCACTTGATCCTGCATTATTTCGTCTTCTGATGTTTCATTCTGTAACGGTTGTTCTAATAAATCATTAATGGACGGAATCGTAGACATTTCTTCATCATTTTGCTCTTCATATTCACCCTGGGTCCTTATTTGATCTGCATGGGCTAATACACTGTTGCCGTTTTCCCTATTTATTATAGCTGTATTGTGGCCCTTTTGCATGATAAATTCTGCCCTTTCCGGATTTGCTTCTTTGTTCTTTTCGTACCACATTTTTTCATTTGTGGAGTACAACATCATTAGTGGAGCTCTAATTTGTCTTCCCATTAAAGCTGATGGGCTTTTTAGTCTTCCAGCATGTGGTATTGTGCGATAGCTTAAAAGCAACCTCGGTAGAAAAATTTCTATTTTTTCTTTTTGCTGAGAGCATGCTTTTAGTCCCTTTTTTATGGTCTGCACCATTCTTTCCGCTAACTTGTTTGACTGAGGGTGATATGGGGGTGTCTTATACGGTTTACATCCTATTTTTTCTAACCATAAATTAAGATCTTCATCACAAAATTCTGGTGCATTGTCAGATACCAGGGTTTTTGGTATGCCATTTCTGGAAAATATGACCCTTAGAATCTGTCTTATCGTAGAACTTTTCTTGTCTGGCACCCAGATTATTTCAGGCCAGCCTGAAAAAGAGTCTACTAGAATTAATAAGAGTCCCACTCCATTAATATACGCATGATCCATATGTACCCGACTCCATGGCTCCACTTCTCTGGGCCACGAATGTAAAGTAGTCTGTGTAAAGTTTCTTATTTCTTTATATTTTTTGCACCTTTTTATATATTCTTTGACATCTCTTAAATATCCCGGCCACCACGCTTCTGATTTTATCCTTTTTTGTGTAGCCGCTACTCCACAGTGTATATCATCATGTACACTTTTTATTACCAATTTCCTTTTTGTTTCTGGGGGGAACTACCAGATCCCCATTACAAATCACTCCATGTTTTATCGTTAATTTCTGTCTTATTTCTTGGCAAGGTCTTTCCGCCCTAGAACGATTTCCCCATGAGTTTTTTCTTATTCTCGATATTATCCTGCTTAGTACTGGATCATGTCTAGTTTCTGCAGCCATTCTATCTAAAGACAAAACATCAGTCTCTACCCAATCTAAGAATGCATCTTCAAATTCTTCTTCTGTTTTATCTTTTGACTCCTTGTAAAATCGCAATCTTGATAGTGCATCTACGTGTGGAATTGAATTTCCTTTGACATATTCTATATCAAAGTCAAATGCCATCAATCTTATTGCCCATCTTAGTATCCTTGGTGTCGTGGCTTTGGGTAATTCTTTCCTTGGGTTAAATATAAACTCTAATGGTCTATGATCACTTCTTAACAGAAGTTTTTTTCCAATTAAAAATTGTCGGGCTATAGTAGTTGTCCACACGATAGCCAATGCTTCTTTCTCTATATTTGAATTATTAAATTCGGTGTTTGTTAGTCTTCTTGATAAATACATTATCGGATGTCCTTCTTGTGATAATATTCCCGATATTGAATGTTCGCTTGCATCTGTGGTTAACGTCATGTCCTTTTTTGGATCAAACATTTTCACTACTGGTTTCTTTGCCATAATTACTTTTAATCTATCAAAAGCTTTTTGTTGTTCCTCTGACCAAATATATTCAACATTCTTTTTTCTTAAATTTGCAAATGGTTCAGTCAAGTCCATGTATTTTGGTACATATCACCTGTAAAAATTCACCAATCCCAAAAAAGACTCCAGTTCTTTTTTATTTGTAGGTGTAGCTACTTTTAGTATTTTTTCTATTAAGGCTTGGTCTGGTGATATACCTTCTTTTGAAATGGAATAACCTAAAAAAGATATTTTTTACAATTGCTTACACATTTTATTCATTTATTGTCATTTCAACATTTCTTAATCTATTCAAGATTATGTCGGTTTTCTTTTTTAATTCCTTTTCATTAGTAGCTCCTATGCATATATCGTCTTGGTAACAAATTATATCTTTCATATTTTCTAAAACCTGTTCGATGGCCCTTTGAAATATGGCGCTTGCGGTTTTTATTCCATATGGCATCCTCTTCTATCTTAGTAACCCTATTGGCGTATTTATCGTGGTTACCTCTTTGAAGTTATCGTCTATTGGTATTTGGTGGTATGCCGTTTTTAAATCTATTTTTGTAAAAACGCTCATTCCTGCCAGTTCATGTAATGCAACTTCAACATTCGGTATGGGATATGAATCCGAACAGACTTTGTGATTTATGCCTATTTTGTAATCTCCACAAATACGTAAATCACCATCTGTCTTCCTCAACACTATAATGGGTGATGCCCACTTACTGCCCCCAGGGGGAACATGTTCAAGATGGTCTTGTTCTATTAATTTTCGTAGTTTTGTTACTACTAATGGCAACAAATGTACTGGTAATTTTCGTGCCTCATAATAAGA
This sequence comes from Acanthosepion esculentum, assembly GCA_964036315.1. Taxonomy (NCBI): domain Eukaryota; kingdom Metazoa; phylum Mollusca; class Cephalopoda; order Sepiida; family Sepiidae; genus Acanthosepion; species Acanthosepion esculentum. Next base: position 75,198,200 of record OZ038487.1, on the reverse strand, counting down.
GGGGGAGACATTTTCTTTTAATTTCAAACTCGCTTCATAGTTTTTTAACTTTCCAATTTTTTCCATTTTTATCTCATTAATTAATTTGGTAGAACTTATGTTAAGCAAGTCGTTTCCAAGAAGTCTGTGGTTCTTTTTACAACTTGTGACAATTATAGGTATTACTTCAAATTTATCTTTTAACTCCAAGGAACCTCCAAAGTATCCTAAAGTTTTTATGACCGACTCATCAAATTGGCGGAGTTGTAAACTGCTCTTTCGTAAAGGTGGCTTTCCAATGCGTTCCCCAAAATTTTTTGGTATCAGCGTTACTTCACTCCCAGTATCAATTTGCATATCTAGATGGCAGTTGTTAATTTTAACCATTAATATACTGTCTTTTTTCTTTTGTTCAATTTTTTCTATATTCTTATTTAATGTGAACACTTCCATATTGGTTTCGTTTTCTTTAATTCTTTCAACAGTTTTCTTTTTGAATTTGCATACTGCTTGAAAATGGTTCTTTTTAAGCAATTTGTACAGGTTTTTCCAAATGCTGGGCATTTTTCCCTTTTTATTTCGTGTTCACGTCCACAATACGCACGTTTTCTTATCTTTTTAACATGTACGTATCAGCGAATATTTGTTCGCTGGGTTGACTTTTATGATGGTTGTATTTCTGCATTAATTCTTGTTGCTGTATAAAGTCAATGCATGTATTTAAAGACATATTTCCTATTTGTAGTTGTTCCATTATTTCATATCGGTGTGATGCATTGCACATACCTTCAATTAACCTTAATTGAATCAAGTCCTCTTCAATAGTCTGTCCATCTTGTCCGAGTTTTTCAAATTCGCAATATCTACTCATTTCTTTAGACGTTGTATATATTTTATAATTGGTCCATCAATTTCTTGTTTCATCAACATGAACTTCGTTCTTTCTGCCACTACCAGCCTTTTTTTTGTCTCATATTTCTCCTTATAATCTGACTTATTTTAGTAGTAAAAAAAACCCCCAAAAAACTGTCAACTTAAAGTAGCAACAAACGTCTGTAATAGATTTCTTCCGTCTCTTGACCGCAACACTTGTAGCCAAATCACAGTTAAAACGATAGTCCGACGTAACAGTCCAACAACCAACGTAGAAACGACAAAATGGGGTTACACGTCCAACCTTCGCTTCTCACCAGCAAAGACACGTCTGTCACTCCCCAAAAAACCGGCTCGCTTTATACAGCCGAGGCACAACGATAATTTACATACAAATCAGTAGACAACGAGATTTCGCGTTAGTCGTCCTAAACCACCTATCATAAAACATGGGCACTGCCATTTTGATTCTTTCCTCATTCGTCCAGTATTTCATTTCTCCAGGAACGGTTGCTACATTTGTGTAAGCGTCCACTATTCTGCTTACATATTACGCATGCCACTCGTTGGCTCTTCAGTCCGCTACACTCCCCCGTGATCTGGTGATCACATAGGTAACAATCCGGAGTGGGTCTCTTCCGTCTAGTGCTCCTTCGCGGTAATGGTACCTCCTGTACTTCCTCCTCCTCCTCGGATGACTCATCTGAAGAAGTATCACCTGTTGCATACATGTTGCTTACCTCGCAGGGACTACCGTGTGCTTCATTGATGGTGATCATTCTTGCACTTTGGGTTGAGAGTTCGCTGTCACTCTCACTCTCTGAGGCACTCAAGCCCATAACGGGACGCAGGTCCCTCACATGGCGGGGCATCCCGTTGACAAGGACGTTTTGTGGGCTTATCACACCTGTAACGCGTCCACGTGTATAAGGGGACGTGCACCGTCCAATTGGGGTCTTCATCCAGACACTATCGCCCATGTTGTATCCACTCTGCTGCTTGGGCCTATCTGGCGGGTGTGCATCGATACCCTTCAGCTGGACGTGATAGCGATGAATAATGTTAGCAGGGGCAGTCAGCAGTGACACATCATCCTTAGGAGTGACATTGTAAGCATCGTAGATCGAGATGTGCCTTTTGCGCCGACCCGCTCTGCATTTCTTCGCATTGATAGCGGCAGTCTTTGGCAAAATTATTCAGCCCAGAGCACCGATAGCAGGTGACATCGTCATGGCGACGGATGGCTGGGGTCGGACCCTCTTTGACTTCAATTGGTTGAACGACTGCGGCCACTGGTTCATCAGCCTCTATTTCGTTGATCATGATAGCACAGGCTCTGGTCAACAATTGGTTGAGCATCATATCTTCCATTCTGGATGATGCGTGGAGTATCTGCTTAACATGACTAGGCAATCTAGACATGAAGGCACATGTCATCCATTCTTCAGGAAGCGGTGCGATCGGTACAGCAAGCTTCTTTTATTCTGCCAAATATACGTCTACTGTCTCGCCAGGTCGCAGACGCTGCGCCTGGAATTGGTCATAGGCCAGGAACCGGTCAGTTCCAAACGTGGTTAGTAGGGCGCGCTTTATTTGCTCAATGTCACTTTTCTGTTCTTTGCTCAGCTGCCTATACACAGCAAGGGCACCGCCTTTCAATCACGGTGGAAGAATCCGTTCAATCTTCATGATCTTGCATAATTTGCAAACCAGTTCCACATTTTCGATCCATTCAACCACAGACTGTCCACTCATATCGCCACTGAATTCTGGGATCAGTTTTATGTCAAACGGTCTTTCCGCCATCTTGCTAAAGACAAAGTAAATGCCGAAATAGCTTGTAGTGGTAAAAAAAAAAAAAAAATAATAACTGTCAACTTGAAGTAGCAACAAATGTCTGCAATAGATTTCTTCCGTCTCTCGACCACAACATTTGTAGCCAAATCACAGTTAAAATGATAGTCCGACGTAACAGTCCAACAAGCAACGTAGAAATGACAAAATGGGGTCACACATCCAACCTTCACTTCTCACCAGCAAAAACACATCTGTCTCTCCCAAAAAATGGCTCGCTTTATACAGCCGAGGCCCGACCATAATTTACATATGAATCACTAGACAACAAGATTTCACATTAGTCATCCGAGACCACGTGTCATAAAACATGGGCGCCACCATTTTGATTCTTTCCTCATTCGTCCAGTATTTCATTTCTCCAGGAACTGTTGCTACATTTGCGTAAGCATCCACTATTGTGCTTACATATTACACATGCCACTCGTTACCTCTTAGTTCCGCTACACTTATTTTTTCGAAAGTCAGGTCTTCCAAGTTTGTGGGATATGCCATGGTGGAGACTTTCATTATTGCCTCACATCCAGCTGTAGCCAAGAATAAATCCGTAATTTCATTTTTGCCTCCCTTCTCCTTGTTGTCTTTCAACTTTTTACTTCTCACACTGGCAGAAAAACATCGAATTCATGCATCCATAAAATCTGAATCTTCTAGAGACAAATAGTATCCTATTGGCGACGCCATTGTTGTGAAGTCAAGGTTTAGCACTAGTCAGTAGCTAAGTTTCTGCTACCACATTATTCTCTGTGATGAGTTATATTGGCTTTCTCTTGCACTTATGCAAATTAGGCATATTAATTTGCCAGTATCACTACAGATAGGAAAGACAAATGTTGCCCACAAGTTATATATGGCCCTGGATCTCTGTAGAGAAATGATATTAGGTGAGGATTAGCTGGGCCAACATAGTGCCAAAGTAAAATTCAACCACACAGTATTACTGGTTGATGGAATGGAGATAGTTGACACTGACATAAAATTGCCTCCTAGAACGGCAGTGTGTGGTAGAAGTAGGTTGGTGATGAAGAGAAAATTGGAAAGTAAACTTTTTAGATAGGCACTGCTGGAAAATACAGGCCTGAAGAGGAGGAAGTAGCTTTTGTTGAGGCAGTAGTGGAGAGGACAGAAATTGTGCCTATAATCTTGACCAATCAAGCTAACAAAACTGTGAGAATATTAAAGGGAAGGTAGATAAGGACCATTAAGCATTTAAAATATGATGAACAGTGAAAGTGCGGGAAGAATAGGGTGAGGGAAGTGAAAGAAAATATAATAACCACAAGAAATTTAGAGCCAGAGTAGGGCAATTGCTAAGAGCCAACAGAGATGTGGTGGCTAATTCAGATAAGGAGTTGGGGCAATCATACATGATGAAGATGAAAATTAATACCAGCAATCATGCACAAATTAAATTAATACCATACAGAACACCCCTCCATAAGAGACCAGTAGTGGAAGAGGCAGGGGCAGTTGAAAGATCTGAGTCTCCCTGGAGTTTGCCAATAGTGGTAGTAGATAAAAAGGATGGGTGACACAGGTTTTGTGTCATCTTTAGGAGGTTGTACACTATCTCGAAACCACTGGCAGTTCCCCTTCTATTAATAAATAACATCTTAACCCTTCCAGGGAAGGCTATTTTTCAACGATAGATTTGAGGTTGGGCTATTGATGAGGTAGTCCAGGAGAGAGTTGCATTTGCATGTCATGTATGGTTGTTTCAGTTCAAGGTCATGCCGTTTGGCCTGGTCAATGCCCCGGGTATTCTCCAGCAGCTAATGTCAACAGTGCTAAGTGAGAGGAAGGGTTTTACCATGGCTTATTTGGATGATATCTTGGTGTTCTCTGAAACACCTGAGGAACTTTTTGACCACATACAATAGGTGCTAAATGGTTAAGGAGGCACAGGCTAAAGTTGAAACTGCTAAAGTGTTAGTTCCTAAGAGAGGAGACAAGGTACTTGGGTTTTGTCATAGATAAAGATAGGGGTAAGCCTGATATGGACAAGTGGAAGTTATAAGAGCAATGTCTGAGACAATAACGCGAGTTTCATAGGAGCTATAGGCTACTATAGAATGTTTATTCCAGCATTCTTGAGACTTGGCAACCCCCTTGATAGTATTAACTAAGAAGCATGCAAGATTTAAGTGGACAAAGAATTGTCAGTGAGCATTTGATAGTCTCAAGGAGCAGCTAACAGTGATCCCCTTATTGACGTATCCAGACCTCAGCAAACTGATGATCCTGTATATGGATGTTAGTGACCAATGCATTGGTTTATTCCTTTATTCACCCCCTGGCCTGTGTGAATATCTTATGTTGCTGGTGTGATAGTGATACTAAATGTGATGAGATTAGAACTGGCAAAGTACAGGGCAAGTATAAATTGGCTAATAAGTAAAATTTGAGAATTAAGGCAAGAATTAGCTAATGTCTCCAAAGCCATGGTGACAGAATTATGAGTTAAGTAGTTTTGTTAAGCAGTATTTTCAATTAATGACAATTACTAATAAGGTGCACCAGACTAGCCAATCCCTAACAATTTTGTGAGAGCTCAGCTAGATATGTTATCATTAGGACATTTGTTCCCTGAGTCACTTAAGTGAGTTACTATTAAAAATACAAATTAAGTTACCCCATCATTTAAGGTTACCAGTAGATCCCACTAAAGAGCTATGGATATACTACAATGCATTAGGTTGTGTTACCTTATTAGAAGATAATAAACTGTTGGTTTTGATGTCCATTCCATTATTAGACAGGGATAGAAGATTTGAGATATACCAGGTAGTAAAATTACTCATTCCTTACCCCAGGTAGAGCAAGGACTAAGGCAGTTGCAAAATATCAAATTGAGACAGAGTATATAGCTTTGAATCTGGTGGGAACAAAGTTTATGTTACGAACAACAGAAGAAGCAAGGAAATGTAAAGCTGATGCATTAGGGATGTATACCACATTAAGTCCTATTTATATGACCAGGAATCATGTGTGTGCTTGAATTGTTTAAGGGAGATAAAGATGAATTAAAGAGAATTGTCAAGTAGAAGTATTGACAAATACATTATTACCACAAGCTATCAGCATATCTGATATAGAGTCAGAGCAGTTGCTAACTAGAGTCAGATTGATCTATCCAGATTATGTGGAAGGAAGCCCACTAGAACAATAAAGATAGAACCCTCATTGTCTTTCATAGAGTCATCTCTGGGATGTTCAGCATTTGGAGTATCTATCTTTCTAGCTGAATATTATTGGGCTGAAGAAAAATACAAAGAAAAAAGATTCATTTGTGAGGTTGATCGAAACGGGTCTGAGTAATTGGACAGAATTATGGGAACCAGTGGTAGAGAATTTACCTGAAGTTACATTAAAGGAAATGCCGAAGTTATTAAAGCCAGTAGAGAAAATTAATCTGGACCAATTGAAAGATAAATTGAGTACTATGGGAGAGGAGAGTACAATTTGGGGAGATAATTCAGAGACCATAATGAATTGGTCTGTCATGTTAGGTACTTTGGTAGCTATTGTTGCCATAATAGTGGCAATATGGAGGCTGAAAAAGCATAGGAAGAAATCAGTTAATCTGCAGGTGCTGGCGAGTGTGCATGAGAACAAGAGAGGTCATCATTTAGTGTTCTTTACCAAAGCAGATTGAATTCCGAGACACCTGTTGAGGGTAAAACAAAACCTACTATTGTGGACAGGGAAATTGATTAAGATGGATAAACTAGGAAAAAGATAAAAATGTATCAACTGAAACAAAGTAAGGGAAGTTGCAAGCCCCAGGTTGAATGATTAAATTCTAAGAGGTGGTGCAAGCCCCCACTATGAAAATGCATGATCATAAATTGGAAAATTTAATTCTAGGGATGTTTAGTAGAAACATTATGCATGAAGAACATTTTTGGTTAATTTTCTTCTTTCTTTTCTCACCTTAGGGAAGGTAAAATTGGATGTTATATACAAGTAAATGACAAAAAGGGAAGGGAGTGATATGACACTGAGGCTGTGAGGTGGTTAAACATTAATTCTAAGCAGAAAAAAACCAGTAACTCCAGAAGTTTAGACAAGGCCCAGATTGATGAGGGGAAGGGTTCATTTTTTTTGTACCAAGAGCTATATAAACCAATTGATGATTAATCCCACCAATTTCTCATTTTATTTTTTGTTTTGTTTTGTTTTCCTTAATATAGCACTTGCCACAGCTTGCACCAGCGCTGCAAAACTAAAACCTTCGATTTTCTACTGCTCTAAAATCAAGAACATAGTGTGAGCAGAGTTGGTGTGGATTGAAGCAGCCAGCGACCAACAACCAGCTTGGACCAGTGTTAGAATTGACCAGTGCAGAGTTAGCCCCATGGTTAAAATGTTTTAAGATGTTTGTCATGCTGAAAAATTACCTAATTCCTGGAATAAATTATTTGTTCTCCCAGTCAGATTTGGTATTAGCTGTTTAGCAAATTCTATATTTCATAATTTTTGCTTCTATAATTGTCTGAAATGAGCTGTCAGTATTTTTCTTCGAATCATTTAAACTAATTTCTTCATCATAGTTGTTTTTATTATGTTTTGGTTGATGTATTCTTTTGCATACCTTAGGTTTATAGACTGTTAATCATAAGTTATAGATGGAATCCCTTATCGGCTGGGCCAAGAACATTTCTGCACCCACTTTTATTAATGTTTTATCAGTTAACAAATATACATAAAATATTAGTATTTAACATGTACATGAAGATTACATTTTTTCTAATGTTATTTAAAAACATTTAAAATGGTAGAAGTTAAGACACCCACTATATCTTCTTTAAACTATTTAACCCTCTAAATTCCTGCTAACAAAATAATTCCATTTTCTGATCAGTTGCTTATATGCTTTATAATTTAGAATTAAAACACATGGTTAAGCTATAAGATATTTTTTTAAATTAATTTTCAGATTGAAAATGATTTGTCTGATGGTACAAATACTAAACTCACTAAGATTTAGTAGATTAAGTAAAGTGTATATAGTCTATTCATCAAGCATAATAATGTGACTGAATCCTCTCTCAATGTAATAGGGGAGCATTTTCTATATCTTTCTTGTATTCAAAATCCATGTTTACTTTTGCTCTTTAATTTTTTTAATAATCCTTTTTCTATTCTTTTCATCCATTTCATTGATTAATGTAACCAGCTGATGTCTCAATTTTTTTTCTGCATAGATATAAAGCAATTGCCTTGATAATCATGCTGCTCATTCATATAGTACCATCTTTTAGCTTTCTTTTTCTGCTTCCTTTTTTCAGTCACTCTTCAAGATATTTCTCTTCAAATGTAGTTAATAATTATTTCCTTCAGATCTGTTTACAAAAAGAAATGTTTGTAGTGGGCTTACAGTTAAGTAATTTATGGTGAAATATATCATTTTTAGAATTGCTTTAATATTTGCCCTTGTATCATTTGGAAAATATATTAGCTTAATCTCAGAAATCTAATTTAAGATTGGAATTGTTTGTAGTAGTATTTGACCTTGAAATCAAATTTTTTCAAAATGCTTTTCAACTAACCTAAACATTCTACTACATGAATAGCACTTTTTTTTTTATAATGAATATTTTCTTTGCAATTTTTTTTTTCAAGTTATTAATCAACATTGCTTGCTACATTTATTTTTTCTTATTTACAGTGATTATCTTTATTTGGAATCACATAGTAAATAGATGTAAATAAATTTATTTTATTCAGTATAAAATTCTTATATAAATTATTAAAAAATCAACACTGTTTAAATTGTTGGAGTTGTTTTTTTCTAGATTTTCATTTAATTTCTATCATTAATTTTGTGTTTGTTTTGTATTTTTTGATTTGTCATCTTTAAAATCTTTCATTTAATTCAATTTTTAAGAAATTAATTTCTATAAACTAGCATTAATAAATAAATGAACATTTTTTTTTTTTTTACAGTGGAGTTTGCCCTGTACAAGGCCCGGGAGCCACTCAAGGTGGAGGATTACAGAATAAGAGGCAGTTTATGCAGATAGGTGGGGAAGATAATGTTTAATCCTAGATTTGAACAGTTTAAGATTTTAGTGATCAAGAAAACATTCTCTTGAGAATCAGTTCCACAAAGCAGTGATTTGCAGGAAGAAGCTGCTTAAGTGGAACTTACTTCTCAATAACAGAATACAGAGAGAATGAGGGTGGTTTGTTACAACATACATAGTATGGCGGATTCTAGCTGTGAAGGTTAGAACTGATAGAACTGAGGAATGTAGTTTGTTTGAGCCCTTTCTATGAAAGTAGCGATAGAGCAGTGAGAGGCTTGTGAAATTTTGTCTCTGGGTAAGGGGGTTGTAGGGTAGAAAATAAGTTGTCACCTACAAAGATACAGTGATGCTTTTAGACTATCAAAACTGGAAAGTGAGAACTGGGAAGCTCCTGACAAAATATGACAGCAGTATTCCATTTTACGCTTGATCTGGCTTTTGCAAAGGTAGAGGATAGCACAAGGAGTCAGATACTTACTGGAGTAGTACAGGGAATTGACTATTTTTCCTGCATCTGTAGTGATGAATTATACGTCTGAGTTCCACTTGAGGTATGGGTTGAGTTTAAGGCCCAATAGTAACTCAAGGCACATGGCTCCCTGAAGGAACATCCATTCATCAAGACTAGTGATAGTTCAGGATCTGATCAGTGATGATGGAATGTAGCTAATTTAGTTTGTGAAGCACTGAATGTAATCAGATAGTTTTCCCTGACTGAGATGTTAGAGCTAGATCAGAGGAGAGATCAGCTGCCAGGGTCTGGTCATCTAGAGTTTTAGAGGTGCACCCATATACTGTTGTATTATTAGCATAGATATCCACAAATGATTGGAGTATACACTTAGGCAGATCATTTATATAAAGTAAAAAGAGGGTTGGTCTAAGAAACAACTCCTGAGGGACACCTATGCCAATTGCTAGGACCCTGGAAGACTGGCTCTTAATAACTACCATTAGGGACCTACTCGTTAGGAAGGATTTTATTATTGAGAAGACTCTTCCAGTGATTCCATAGATAGAGAGCTTGTGCAGTAATCCTTTATTGTCAAAGACCTTTGAAATATAATTTTGTTTATTATATGCTAGATATTAAATCTTTACATTATACATTAAATGTTGGATAGGAGATTGATACAAACCATGATATCGTAATGTAAATCAAAAAGAATTTATATGCATGAAATCTCATAATAAACAAATAATTTCTGAAGATTTGTAACTATTTGTTTAGTATAAAATCATTTTGCTTGGTGTTTCTAAAAAGTGCAGCCTTAAAAAATGTATATTATTATAAAATGAAAACAAATTCCCAAACAGATGGTAGCCTATTAAACAACAGATTAAGTAATAAAAATATAGAGAATCTAATGGCAATGCATATAGGGAAAATTATCACTGATGGAGTAAGAGGGTTTCATTACAAGGGAAGAAATACATATTCTTAAGAAAATAACTTTGATCAATGCAAACTACAATCAGCTTGCTCCTTATGGCAGGGATTGGGAATAAAGAGAATGTGAGCAGCCCTCTTTAGTCAGGGACTATTGAAAAAAAACTAACAGAAAGAAGGAAAAATAAAGAGAAGAGGTAAGAGTAAAGATGATTAAAAAGTAATAAAAGCAGTTGGCAAGCAGCAATAAAAGATATGTGCTAAAGAATGGTAAAACAGATAAGAGACTCTTCATAATGCTTCAGTTGGTGGGAGATGAAAGTGCTTAGTTGGGCTTAAGCATTAAATGTTAACCCTCTTGATTCTATAGAAAGGATAATGGATATAAACAAATGTATACATGCACAGAACAGTTACTAATAAATTAGATCCTCATTGAGTGCCTTACCAATGGGGTCTTGTGCCAGATGAGGTTAAGCTCAGTAAATATCTACATACAAATCTATATATTCCCATGTATATACTTTTGAACATTCTCAAAATCAGTTTTCCAACCAAACAAAAACAAATAGAAATGATAACTTAGTTTAGTAACAAGCCCCAAATGTGTGGCATATAATCTTCGTCCTCTTTATCCCTAAGTCTACATGCAAATGTATTAGGACAGTAAACTGATATTTGGAACAAATAGACTATGTAAGAGGGTAACAAATAATATATTTTTACAAGAGAGAAAAGGAAGATATACTAAAATGGATCAGGCAACATGAAAATACAAAAGCAATTATAGCAAATGAATAAGGATGTGTTCATATGTCAATAATTGATAGTAGTCAAAGAAAGGTTACTGAGCTTTATTGTCTTATATTTGTATGCACTATAGAAAAGCAGTAATAGAAAAACAGTAGCCATCCTACAAGATAATTGGTCAACAAATCTCTAATATCCTAACCACAGTGGGTTTTTATGATTTACTGTTCAGTCTCCGGTATATAAATACTAAGTGTAACATAAAAATGTACAAGAAATATTTCCTAATGAAATCCATTACCAAAAGTAGGACTATAAAAATAATTCAACCTGGAACAAAATTAAATGAAATCCAAATTATTCAAATCTAGCTGAATTGATCCAAAAGACTAATGGCAGCAAATCCTATCTCTCATGTTTCAGTTATTATGATCTTATAGTCACTGAATCTGGAAAGCTCTAGGTTTTTGTAAGATAAAATTTTTTTAAATAATTGTAATTTTCAATAAATTAATATCTGCTTCAAGTTAAGCTCCCACTTCTAACCAAAGACAAACACATCAAGTTTTAGAGTTACAGAATAAAATTTTAATTACCTGGTATAAATCAATAACAGTACACTGTTATAAAAATAACTCAGAGACAAAGCACATATTTGTGGCCCTAGAATCTGAAAACGTAGTGCAGTCTATTTTTTTTTTAATTATGGCTAGAGCTCTAGCATTTTTGCAATTTTTTTTTCCATCAACAAATGACACAGTAAGAAAAATTTCAAAGTAAAACTGATTTCCTCATAAAGAGCAATAAGTGCAACATAAAAACAAGGCAGTATTTTCACCCATTGTATGGTTTTGGGGGTAAAACTTAGAAAATTGCATGCTGGCTTTTCAGAACAAGCTTCTCTCCTTGAGTACAAAAATGAACAGTAGTGACAAAACAAAATTCACTTGTTTGGAGCGGGGGATTTGCTTGTAGTAACATAGGCAAAATGGACGTGACCTATTTTGCATAGTACCAAGTGAATACTAATAAATCAGTCATCACTTGGTACAGAGGTAGAACTTTTACATCACATATGTCACAACAATGTGGCATCACTGATATAATCTCTAATACTGTTACATGAGCCAGACTTTGTGGAAACAGATTTGTTGTTTTGTGGTCAAGGTGCGGACCAAGAAGTTAAAAGGCCACAAAATTGCAGGAGAGGAGAATGAGATTACAGATCTTTTTGGCTTTGACAGGATGTGTGGCCATCAGAAAGATCTGTCATGGCATATCCCAAGGAACTGGAGGATTTGACCTTTTCACAAATTTTGCACATTATAAAAAGTAATTTCATCCAAAAAAAGAAGTTGGTTATTGTTGAGAAGACAAGGTTTCTTGCGAGCAAACAAGAGCTGAACAAAACAATAGAATATGTACACAAGCTACAAAAGGCTTCCAGATTTTATGAGTTTGAAAAACTTGGAACTGGAGAAATGGCCACTGAATATGAATTGATACAGTTGAGATTAATTGAAGGTATGTGTGATACTTCAGACAAACACAAAATTTTAGAACAGTTACAACTGACTAAAATGTCCTTGGATGCATCTATGGAGTTTCTGCATCAATTAGATTTGAGAATTTCAATATATCCAAGAGTAATGCTGATGTATACAGCATATCAAATTACATTGTTCAATGCAAATACTGTGATAAAAAGAATGAGAAAAGAAAAAGTGTTCAGCTTTAAGATAAGTATGCTGGAATTGTGGAAAGAAAAACCATTTCCAGTCTTTGTGCAAGTAAAAAAGGAAAATTGAAAGGATAGAAAATTTAAACCCCCTTCAGGAAAATACTTTTTTATGCAAGTAGATACTGGGAGTGATGTCATCCTAAACCCAATAAATTTCTGGGAACAAATGGGTAAACCCAAATTAAGGAAAAGTTGGCTTAAACTAAGATAGTTCAATGGCTCTTTCATCAAAATGTTTTGAAGGAACTTTTGAGACCGACACACTTTGAAGTTATTCCCATTATGGTAGAGAAATGTGAAAAAAGTCATGGATTTGTAGGAATAGATATCTTGAAAGTGGATACAACCAAATTAATTAACAGTGTGAAGTTAGAAAGTAATGACGGATGTTAAATGAATGCAAAGTGAGTATTCAATTAAAGGAAAACTGTCACCCTCTTACTTTGAGTCTCACAGACTGCCCAGTCACATGCTACCTTTAGTAGATGCTAAACTAAAAACAATGGTGAAGCAAAGAATTTTAGAACATGTTCCCCCTGATGGTAGTAACTGGGCCTCACCCATTGTTGTTTTACAAAACCTGTATGGAGATTTAAAGATATTTGGAGATTACAAAATAGGAGTAGACCACAAAATATGCTACAATTTGTTCCCTATTCCTAACATTGAAACTGCTATTTATAAGTTATCGGGGATGAAATACTTTGCTAAAATTGACCTCAGATACAAGCTGATTTAAAGAAGTCATGATTAACTCTTGAATAGGGTTACTCACAGGGAGGCATATTCCTTATGGTGTAAAAATAGCAAGTGCTATTTTTCAAAGAGCCATTGAAAATGTCCGAAATGGTGATGTTAAGAATATGATCATCTATCAAGCAAAGAGCTAAAACAAAAATGGATTATGTTTTAAACAAATAAAAAAATGCTTGGATGACCATAAACAAGGATAAATGTATGTTAAATTGTGATACAATAACATATCCGAGATACCAGATTTCCAAAGAAAGAATTTCACCAGACACAAATTTGATAAAGAAGATATCCGCAGTATCTACACCTACAAATAAAAAAAAAAAAGGAATCTTTTTAGGGTTAGCCAATTTTTATAGCAGATATTTGCCAAATTATAGTGAATTGATAGAACCCTTCATGGAGTTATGAAAAAAGAACAATGAATTTAAAATGGACTCAATGACAAAATATAGAATTTGAAAATTTAAAGAAAAAATTTATAAAATTCTGTTGTAAAAATTTTTTTACCCTAAAAAGAAATGACTAATTACAGATGCAAGTGAGTGTGCTATATCAGTGATTTTATCTCAAGATCATCCTATAATGTACCTTTCTAGAAGGTTAACGTCAACTGAGGCTAACTATTCAAATATTGAAAAAGAAATGTTAGCTATCATTTGGAGCACAGATAGTACTTGCCAATTTTTATCAGGCAGGAAGTTTCTGCTGAAATCTGACCCTAAATCTTTAGAGTTTATTTTTAATCCCAAGAAGGAGTTAACTAAAATTACATCTTCTAGAATTTTAAGATGGGCATAAGGCTTATGGCCTTTAACTTCAAATCGAATATGTAAAAGGAAACACTATTTTACATGTAGATGCTCTATCAAGATTAAAGTTTAACAGTGAACCATTACAAAGATCAGATGATTCAGAAGATAAAATATAGCACTGGAACCAAATGGTAAGAAAGAAGTTAGGAAAAAAATTCCTTGCATTAAATGATAAACATTTTCCTAGAGATAGTAATCTCTGTACAATTTTTAATAAAAATACCCTAAAATTAAGTTACAGTTGTATTGAAAACTTAGAAATGATTATTAAAAAACATAATGTTAATATCTTGAATAAACACTTATAGCAAAATCAAAAAATATAGATCCTAAAATAAAAAGAAATGATGATAAAGAAAAAATATGTAAGTGTAGAAATCCTCAAAACTGTCCGCTTAATAATAAATGTCATAGAGAATCAGTAGTTTATCAATGCAATATATCATCTATTAAAGATCCAGACATGGTTAAAAATCTACATTGGATGCACAAGGAATGAATTCAAAAGAAAGTGTAACCAACATCAAACACCCTTTAATAATAACAAATACCAAAATAAAATGTCCCTATCTAAATATTTCTAACACTTAAAGCAATAAAACACCAACAGTATAATGAAAATTAATAAGAAAAGCTAGAGCTTATAGGTCATTAAATGACCATGTTCTCTGTGCATGCATGAAAAATTATAAAAAATAAAAGATGAGAGATGAAACATACATATTTATACTTGATCATTAATAATTTTTTTTTTAAATACAAAATTAAATTCTAATATATTTATTTGTAAAAATATTGTATAGTCCATTAGTTATTAGAAGGAGGAATGGTACTTTAAATCTGTAGGAATAAAATTTAAATATTAAAAATATGACTTCCTCATATTTAAATGACCCTTTTAGAAAATCTGTGTGTATAAAAATATGAATTAAGTGGACAAATAAAAATGCCAAAATTTTTTTGTCATTAAAAACCCAGACGGCACATGAAAAATGGATGATTATGTTTGCACCCCCACCCCACTTAAACTTAACCTGACTTTATAAGTAACATATATTTGATACATAAGTTGTCTAGGGAAATTAAAAGCCAACCACCCCTAATCAAAATAGATTGAATTTTCTTTAACCATAACAACTCAAAATATTAAGATTGTCTGCGCTTATAAATTAAGTAAATTTCTTGAAAAGTTATTCCTGGCATCGCTTTACAATGGAATGAAACTCTGGATTTTTAATTTTTATAATTAAATTTACAGTTTCAGTTTTGAAACATAAATTTCTGTCACGATGGAACCATATTTTTAAAAAAGAAAATTATTATAATAGAGGTCTTACATGCAATGGAGAGGTTTTAATACCACTAGAGAGATTAAAAAAAGACTTAATAAAAAGTGTATACAATGATATTCATTGTGGAATAACAGCAACATGGAGACAATGAAAATTGAAAGCATGGTGGCCTGGGTATTTGTGAGATATAGAAAAAATGCCCAAAATGTAGGGAAATAAAAAACTGCCAAACCAAGATACATTCATGGCCTAAAGAAAAAGAGCCATGTGCCCTCTTTCATATAGATCATGCACATCTTAAAAGCATAAGTCTAGTTTTCATTTTGGTCAACTCATTCTCTGGATGGTCTGAAGTAGTTAAGAGTTCAGGATAGGAAGGCAGCTATGGTAAAGAAAATATTATGAGTAATATTTTCCAGAAATGAGGTACCAAAAACATTAGTCTCTGACAATACACCGGAATTTTGTGATGAAACTGTGTTCAAGACTAGAACAAGTTGGATGCCTCCTTTATAAAACAATGATAGTTTTATTACCTGATTAAAAATATTTAAGAAAATATCTAAAAACATATTTCGTTATTTCTTACACATTTCAAAATTACAGAAAGATAAATCTAACTCTAAAAAGAAACTAAAAAAACCACAGTTGTGAACTTGACTATACTTATCTCAACTTTGTAGATCATGACAGTTGATCTCTGGGTACACCAAGTAGAGACAGTAACATAAGCTTTATTGCACAAACCTGAAGACTTTCTTATACACCAAAATCATTTATCAAGTCCATCAGCAATTAGAATATAATGAAACTGGCAAGTAAAAGAGAACATTGTAATTCAATCCTGTATGCTGGTGGTTTGGAAATAAATAGTTACCCAGTGCTAAATATGAATACAACTAGATCACATAGCAGCATTCTGAGTGACCAAATAGCTTTTCTTCAGAACAGTACTACTTGTTTCACATGAACAGAAGTGAACAAAAGGTGGATTAAATATGCTCATCTCCTTATAACTCACTTTGCTTACCAAAGTCATAGGGCATCTTTTAATTGATTAAACAAGAAAGAAAAACTCACATTAAGGTAACAACAAAAGTATAAAACTTACCTAATGGGATATCAGAACTATGCTGGAAATAGCAGACAGTAACAGACTCCAGCAGCATTCTGCATTAATTAAATAGAAGCTTGTGAAACTGGATACTGAAATCTGAGATACACTTTCCAGATAAAGACAATTTGTGAGAACACAGGACAAGTTATCTTCTCAGTTGAAAGGAACTTATAAGTTTTTAGGCAGGTAAAGAAAAAGCTAAGTGATGTCTTTCAGATGTAGGTTTCATAGTCAGAAAACCCTCAAACTCACTGACCAAACAGGTCATATTGTGAGAGTTCCATGTGTCTTCCATGCCACCTTTTACAGAGTGTGTATCCCAACTCACCAGCCAGATTCAGAAGAGATAAGCAGATTTTATACTAAGTTATGTAGACTTTCATCAAATGTCCTAGGAGTAATTGATAATGTTTTTATTATTGACAATTTGAACACAATAAGCTGAAACTTTTATGCTTAGGATATTCTTCAAAAGCATGGCATAGAAAACTGCAATGACAACAGATGCCTTCTGGTGTATGTGTGTGTCAGGGGACAGAACAGGAATATTCTATCACTAAAACTTTATTCCAATAGACAAAAAAAAACTACAAAAGTATGTAAACAAACACCTGCTTCATAAATGACATTCTTGTGCAATTAATCAAATTAACATTAAAGCCATTTGTTCATTTCAAGCTCAGCTTCTAATCAAAGACAAAGATATCAATGGACCCCTGAAAGATTATCAAATTTGGCTTTCTCAAAAATAAGGAAATTAGATCAGAATTCCAAAGAAGCAGAGGATCTAAACTAAATACTTTAGCAGTGCAAAAGACTTCTGAAACCCAATGGAACCAAATAAAGTCTTCTATCTTGGAAACAAAAAGAAAGAAGTATGAGACATCTCAATGAGAAATTGATTGATGAAAGCATATATATATATATATATATATATATATATATATATATATATATATATATATATATAAAAAAAAAAAAAAAAAAAAAAAAAGAGAAAAACTAACTTTGCACAATCATAGTGGTAGATCAACTTTATGGAAAGAATCCAGCTTTGTGCTGTCGCCAGTAATTACAGAAGATTCTACAAAATCATAAAAACCATAATGTCCTGAACAATTTGTGTATCTGAGATGGGACTGAAAGGCACACTAATTACATCTTGAACCTCTGCCCTAAACACTCCCACACACAGTCACATGGTCCAAGAGGCTGCAACTGAACAACAACCAATGAAATCAGAAGATATGGCATTAACACCACAGGAATTTGCAAATACAATTGATTAGTTGAAAACTTCTAATCTGACATGAATGCTATCCCACTAGAAATTTTTTTTTTACTAATGTTCATATCCCAAGAGCCACTCAAGGTAGAGGGTTACTGTGTGGACATATTAGTGTAGGAAAGAAGAAGCATTATGAGTACAGAGCTGAAGCAGACTTGATGGCCCTAGTATGCACATATTGTAAACTTATATATGCTGTCCTAATACCTAACCTTGTGCACAGATTTTGTCACAGGAAAAAGAGTAAAGAAACATAACACCCTAACCAATTCTAAAACCTTAATAATAATTAATAATGCTTAGCAAGAGATTATTGAAAAATGACAGTAGCAAAGGCCTGGAAAAAAAATGAAGATAAAATGAAGGAATTACTTTTTAAAATTTAGCAATACTAATTACATAGGAGACAAGATGACTTATTTTTTTTACCTTTAATGAGTTTAAAAACAAAAGAAATGTACATATTCATGTGGAATACCTAGATGTGACAGAAAAGTAAAAAACTTTTTGGAAGACAAAACTTAACCTACTGTTCTATCAACAAAGTTTCATTCTTTTGTATTAAATAAACATTCTTGTATTCTTGCCTCTGCTGCAGCTCAGTGGAAAAAATTATGCATATTACAAATTTTCTGCAATTATTTCAAATGTAATTTGAATGTGACATTGGTATCTAATTAAGCAGTAGTGTTAAAAATAAAAAAACAAAAAAAACCCAAAACGCTTAAAATCTGTAAAATCCTACTTTCTTTACCATTTCAAAAAGTTAAAAATGATATAGCAGGGGAATATCTTAATATATCTTATAATTAAAAAATCATGGTTTTAATGTTAATAAAATGTATAGGATAATATAAACTACTACTAATACTACTACACCTAATAATAATAATAATAATAATAATGATGATATACTCAATTCCAGTAACCAATAGTCGAAGGATAACTATCTTAAATATTATCATTTTTTTTTTAAATGTTATATATTTTAAAATTATCAGTTTTCATTATTTGCTAATATTAAGATTTTCTAGAAAAATGAATAGGTAATAAACAAATAAGTTCTAATTCTCAGCAATTCTTTTACAATACTTGACTAAAATTAAGACAAGAGAAATTAATTCAAACAGTATTGCTAGGAAGAGACCAAACAAAATTAATCAATTATCTATTTCTAAAAGCAAAATGCATATTTTGGGGCATTAGAAGTTGTACAAATTAACAAATTATTAACAAGATGTAGGACAAAGTTAAGATTCAGAATTTCAGTGTCAACCAATAGAGTAAGTGTAGTTTCTTGTAAGTTTAGGACTACATTAAAACGAGGTTTTAATGACATTCATTATTCAAAAAATAAAAAGACAAAACTTATTTCAACCAGAACAAAAGACTAGTAGCCATGATACCAGTAAAATGTAAATTAACCACAAGGTATGAAGTGGTACCAGAAACTTCCCAGATTATATATACGCTATACTGTGCAGTGTCAATGCATGTGTAGCTAATGCTGCTTATGGTATTTTAAAAAAATAGTAAAAAAAGTAAAGATTTGGAATGCTTTTGAACCATTTAAGAGGCACTTGGATAACTCTATACATTCCCATGGGGACTATTTCAAAATAGATGATGGCCAAATTAAATTTAAATGTTTGAAATAAATTATTAATTCAGAAAATATATTAAATAGTTGTTGAACTTAATTCATTTCATAATATGTTGTCATTGTTTACATTAAGGTATGTTTCGTGAGCAGAAATAATCAATTGAGAAAAATTGTTTCATATTGCTAAGTTCTTTAAAAAAAACAAATAAGAGGATAAATTCTTGTGTGCTCACATAATGAAATTTTTAATAACTCCTATTTTATATCTGAGATAACATTTGCTAGTAAAATGAAGATGGCAAGAGTTTTTACTTGTGTTTTTTTTATATAATGAAGTAGCAAATGTATTATTACTAGACTCCACAAGAACATCCAAGAATGGGAGTTTATTTTGTTGGGTAAGTTCATAAGTAATGTTGAGGCTGTAATTTTTTTCAAATGTAGTTTTGAGATTATCGATTTCATTTTTGTTCTCAGCTAAAATAAAAATATTGTCTACATAGCAGACATACATTTTTGGCTTAGTAACCTTTTTAAAAATCTTGTTTTCTATAATTTATGTTCTGAAGAAAAAAAAAAAAAATACAAACACATGAGAAATTATACAAAAAACTCAACCACCACACCTTGTCTATCACTTTCAACAAAACTTGAATATATATATATATATATATATATATATATATATATATATATATATATATATATATATATATATATATATTGCTTTTAAAAAGCATAATGAAAAATTATGGTAATGGAAAACAATGCACAACTTTGTGTAAATTAATATATTAATGAACAACATGTAGTTTTATCTTACTTGCACCCTTGAAGACGATCTTGGAAGATCGAAAGTACTTGTAAAATGAAAATAAAAGAAATTTAAACAGCTATAGCACATTTCTCTCATCCTTTAACATCAATACATGGAAGGTTATTCGTGAGTACGAATGGATTTTATTAAAACTTAGCAGACATAATGTCTAATTTATTCAATCATATATATATATATATATATATATATATATATATATATATATATATATCTATCATCCTTGATAATGGCTAAAGGTATAGCGGAAAGCGTTCAGAAAAATAAAACATTTGGACAGTTCTTACACACCCTTTGTCCAGGAAAGAAAGCTCTTGTTCGTACACAAGAAAAATTAAATAAAAAACTTAACCGTAGTACCTTGTCTGTCGTTTTTAATGAAACTTGCATATATATATATATATATATATATATATATATATATATATATATTATGAAATGGACCAAGTCCGACAATTATTTTAATATTTTCTATTTATACATTACTTTATAGATACAATTAAGTAAATGTTCTGTTTATTATAAATAGTATTAACAACATTTACCAGCCTGAATGTCCGAGAAATCTCATAGAAAATGTGTCCTCCAACAGGAATCAAACCTGTATCCTAAACGGAGCCATCATATAGACTGACATGCTATACCATTTATCAAGGGAATTTTGTAGCTTAAAACAGTAATTTAACCTTGCTAACCAGATGCTTCCTCTGTAGATAAATCGTATAGCACATCAGGCTATGATAGTTCTGTGTAGGATATCGGTTCGATTCCTGTTGGAGAACACATATTTTCTATGAGATTTTTTGGTTATTCAAACCAGTAAATGTTGTTAATACTGTTTATTATAAACAGAGCATTTACTTAAATATTTGTATCTATATTTCTTCATAGGTGAATTAGGAGGATATATATTACATTTCTGAGAGATGTTTTGATTCATATATTTTCCCCATATTTTTTTTAAACAGATTATATTCATTGTTTCTTAAAGAAAAGTTTATTTGGAACCCTAGAACACATATTTTTGCTGTTTGATTTTATTATATCTCATTGATCAAAGTGCGCATGCAGTTTTTTACAGTATTGATATTTTATTTTGTTTTGGCTGATGATAAAAATAAAGTATGTTTGTTGAACTTTCAAAATGTCATTGATAATGCCTTCCAAAAATAACTTAAAAATGAAAATCATTTCTTATAATTCAATAGAATAAGTATTACAGTTTAATTATTTCAAATAACCAAGCAAACTGCTTTAAAAGGGTTTTAAAATTAAGGGACTAAACATTTTAAATACTTTTTTGATTTGATCAATATTTCTTATACTAGTTTGCCCAGTTTCTAATCTTGAAGCAAATACCCAAATTGTGCATATTTTCTTTCCAGAAGCTATAATTATCAATCATTCATTTGTGCAGTCACATTTTTTAATATATAAAACAAAAAAGCCTGGTTAGAAGATGAACACAGTCAAATAAAAAAAAATATTCAAGTTATAATAGTTAACATAGTTAATGCAACATCCTAGTAACTCAATTTTATTTAATATGTACACAAACAATTATATAAGTCTTTATTATTAATGTTTGCATGATGTCTTGTTTATTTTTAATACTCATTTAGGAGTTATTAGCATAGGTTAATTAGAGAAAAATAGTCAACAAGATGCATGAAATACATAAAAGTTAATATTGGAGAAATATTAGAACTAGAAATGGGTTTTAAATATCATTAGAAAAATCTCAACATTCTTCTATTGATGCATAAAGATTTATATGTTTAAATAACTAAAGATAGAGTGAAAATTTTAAGACAAATGTGAGAAGAAAAACACATGAAATATTTAAATGTAACTATTTTCAGAATTTATATAGAAATTGTTTTTGGAAGAAAAAGTTACTGCAAATCAACAAAGTAGTTAAAAACATAATATAAAAGATTTTATAAGTATTATTTTCTAAAGTAAATTTATAAATTTCATTATGACACACACACACACACAAATGTTTTATTAAAGAAAGCAATTTTTTTCTCTAGAATAGTCTTCTCATAATTAAAGATGTTATTGAAATTAAAGCTAAACTCTACAATATAACTATAAGCAGAAAATATAAATGAGAAGGTTATATCTTTCAAATGCAGTTAACCCCTCTCCCACAGGTGGGATGAGGTAAGTCTCTTGCTGCTCTACCACTACTTCCATGGAAAGTAGTTGGACAAACTACATTCCCTGCTTCCGCCAAGGCAAACCTTCACAAGAACACGCCATGCCACTTACATGGTAGCAAACCACCCACATTTCCTCCATATTCCATCAGTGAGAAGTTCCACTTGAGCAGCTTCTTCCTGTGAACCACTGTCCTGTGAAATTGACTCCCAACAGGATGTTTCCCTGATCATCACAATCGTAAACTTATCCAAGGCTAGGGTTAATCATTATATCTCTCACCTTTACACACAAATGGCCTCCTAATGTAACCCCCCACTACCTCAAGTGGCCCCCAGGCCTTGTAACGGTTGACTCTCAATGTAAAAAAAAAAAGTATAAACATTATAGATCATATACTTCAAAATCATGTGAACAGATCCAGAATATTCATTAAGGCAGATACAAACAAATAACAGGAGAAATAAAAAGGATGAAAATGGAAGAAAAAAAAAAGGGAAAAAGAAGACCAATATTGGACTCAGTGTTCTTTCTGTATAGATGTCATTCCTTTAAAAAGTGTAAATTTACAAGAACTGTAGACAGAAATTTGCATTTTTGTTTAGCATAACATTGTATTCAATGTTGATTCTTAATCATGTTAAAATAAGGAGCTTATATTGATAACACTAATGTTTAATGAAGAAGGTCACATCATGTAATAAATATGTATGGGAACCCATATGTAATGTGTATATATATATATATATATATATATATATATATATATGTGTGAATACATACATAATGCATGTGCACATTTGTGGTTGGTTGGCAGTGGTAGTTATTATGAGGAATGAATGTTGAGAAGCAATGACGGCAACTGCAACAAACATGTGTTACCTCCACCAATGTAGCAGCCATGTGCTACCACTGCCACTATAGTAGAGATAGCCAGCCATTATCAGTATGGTAATGCAATATTATAGAGATGATGGTGGACAAAATGATTTCAGTATTATTTATAATCAGCCACATAGTTGAACCAACACTGTTCACAATTTGAAAAATAAACCAATTTATGGTATGAAATGTTTGCTATACTTGTGTAAGCAGATAAAGACATGTACCCTGGTCTGCTGTATGCTTTATGAAAAATAAAATATATTGTGCATATATATTAGGTAAAAACATGCTCATAAAACAATGTAAGGATATTTTCACACACATTCATATAGTAAATATATTTTAAAATAAATACTATGTATTTTCTTTACTTAATTTTGTTAATATTAAATAGAAAACAGTTTGACTTTTAGAGTAAGGAATAATTTAGAGGTGTATTCACTTAGTATATATCAAGAAAGCACTGATTAATCATGTAGATATGAAATTAACAAAACAAAATGAATGGAAATAAAAGTTTAAGAGATACTTAAAAAAAAAATTAACATTTAACAGGAAAACAAAAATTCCTAATTATTTCATTCATTATTCTTGGCATCATAATGTTGATCATTTATTTTATTTCACATTAGTCAATTACATTTTCTAACAAATTATTTATTATACTAAAAAAGTGGTTCAATTTTATTTTTTGTTAATCTCATGCCACAAGGTTTTTGAATTCAGGTTTAGGAACAGAGCAAATCAATCAAATAGATCTACATTTAAATAGTCTTTAATAACTCTTGATATATTTACTAGGTCATTATCTTTCAAGATCTGCTGACAATTTAAGTAATCATTTGAGTAATAAGATTTAAACCTATATTTGAAAAATCAGCTGCAGTAACTGAATCGCTTTTCCTTTACAGGGTGGGTTTAAAAACATTAGGGCATATAAGAAGAGCTAATGAAAATATTTTCATTAGCTCTTCTTATATAGATTTGATCAGTTAAATAAAGTCAACTAAACCTTGACGTGTCTATAAATAAAAAACATAAAATAATATCACCTATATACCCCAATATTTGATATGCCTTACAAATTTGTTATGAATATAAACTCATAACATGTCCAAAATGGCCTGAAAGATCAATGATGAAAATGTTTTAAGATCAAATATTTTTCCAATGATGTCCATAGACATTTTCATCCTATCAGCATCTGATAACCAATAGATTTATCTAGCTAATTCTCTCTCATTTTTTTTCTTCTTGCTGGTGCAGCCATTTTGCTTGCAATCTGTCATATCTTCAATTGTGATATGAGTATTTTGCAAGTGGTGGACTCTGAACAACTAGCAGTTTCAGTTAATTCTTTAAAGATAGCTTGCCGTTATTCAATTTTATTAATTTCTTCTCATCTGTGTAAATTTGATATTTTTATAATTAACAAGTCCTCAGTGTAGTGTATAACAATGTATACTTGTGTCAAACTGAACACGTTAGCTCTACTTATCAAGACCAACACTTTCCTATTATATATATATATATATATATATATATATATATATATATAACTATACTATGGATTTTATAATTATTATATATCTGAGACAACTTTCTCTTTCCTTCTGTAGCATAGTACAAAAGTACATTCTGATCATATTTCAACTCTTCTAAAAAATAATATTTTTAATAAATCAAGTATATTTTACATAACTTTATATCAATTCATTAATGGAATATAACTTTTTAATAAGAAATAGGAATTTTATTTTAAAAATGTTTATGAAGTGGAGTACTCAATCAAATTAAGAAAAAATAAAAAAAAATATATATATATGAGTGATTGGTCACATTTTGGAAAGTGGGTCATGCAGAAAAGTTCTTAGAACCCCCTTGTAACTCTCAGTTTAAAATTACTGAATCATACAATTAACATGTTAATTGCTCTAATACATGATGACTAATATTTGATAATTATTTACTATATTTTCAAATATCAAACATTTAGTTTTAATGTTGGCATTATATATTTTTACAGACTACTAGATTTGCAACAACTGATCAGTTAAAGTAGTTACAATATCAAACAGGTATTACTTATAAACAGTGCAATATAAAATTCAAGTTGGTTGTTAATAAAACTCAGATTTACATTGAAGCTGATGAAATTAAGAGACAATTCTGTTAATAAGAAAAAGATGTGAAGGATACCACTGTCATTCAATGGCATGAAATAAAAAAATAAATCAGTTAATATAAAACAGACGTTTTTCATGATAATAAAGACAAATTTGCATTATCATTTCAAATTTAAAATTATAGAGAAGCAAGCAGTGTGTGCTTTTTATCAACATTACTTCCTCTTTGTACCTTGCCTAGGCCAAGAAAGTAATCACAGACCAATTTCTCTGCAATCATAATTTAAGTAATGACTATCAAGACTAAAATTACAGCTTTGATCCTAATCTTTAAACAGATTTGTTAAATGTAAAATTTTACTTTATTAAAATACTTTAAGTGAGTAAGAGCTTAAGGAAGTCAATATCTTTGTCCTGCTATTAGTTTGGCTCATAGAATCTGTCTTCATTTCTTTTACTCATTACTCTTCATGAAATGAGTCAGGACATTTAAGGCATATCAGAAAGTGCAAACACCCTCCTACACAGTGCAAACAGCAGATTTACAATGATACACATTCTCACAAGTACAGAAATATATAAAGAAACAATGGCATACACACACATATACACACACACTAAAAACAATCTAAAAGATTGAAATTAAATTATATAAAAATATTAATATTACAAAACCTGTAAACAGTCTACATACATTATTATGCATGTATAAACAGAATGGAAGCCAAATACATGGATATACAGATTTACATTAAGGGATGACAGTCATTTTAAAGATATATTTGAATATCTACAAAATAATTTGGAAATAAAAGATATATAAAATATACAATCAGTTATATGAAAAAAATATATACAAATGCCAACAATCTGCAACACATAAAACACATAAATACGTGACACAAAACTGTTTTCTCTCTCATACACACACACACACACACACACACACAATCCTATAGCTAAGTTTACACACTTCAGAAATATTTAATGAGAAAAATTTAAGAGAAATCCCATTCTCTGATCAATCTCCTAAAACCAATGAAAGGAAATGGAAGAAATTATAGCAAGGAAGGTGGTGGAAGAGATTGTACTACATTAGATTTCTGTTCCTCTTTTCTTTCCGAGTATTATTATCTGGTGGGGTGGAGGGTAAGGAATAAACTGAGGAGATAAGGATTATAAAAAAGACAAAGAAAGAATTATGCTCATTTCTGTCCTCTTTTTAATTCTTTGTCATCTATAGACTTAACTGGAAAGAGTTGTCTTTTTTTTTTTAGTGAGAATAACTGATATCATGTTAATAGAAATAAAACAGATGAGTCAGCAAAGATAAGGACAGTTAACATAGTGAAGAAGGACGCAGGGTAGAAAATGAAAGATGTGGAAAAGAAAGTGAGAGATTAACTCAATAGCTATAAGATAAAAAGACTAAAATAAAAATATGATTGGTTTCAAAAGAAAATGTAAAGAATCCCTGTTGTGTATGCCATTTTATTTCTAGTGGTAAGAGCGAGGAGTAAAAACTGATTAAGCAATATCTTTTCATAACTCTAGTTTATTTATAATGAATTTTAAATTTTTAAGATTTATAGTTACAATTAACAAACCCTTAAAATCAGGTGACAATATACAAGCACAATGGAGAGATAATCATTTGTTTCGTGTTTTCTTATTATAAATTTGTTAATACAGTTTATTATTATCTCTTTACATCTAACAAAAGGACAATCTCAAAATTTTGTAACACAAATCACTTGAAATATTATTATGAAAGTGTATATTTTATAAAAATATTAAACCATTATAGGTACCTTCAAAGATTCACTAAAATTGAGCATACATGAGAAACCAGTTTTATTGTCAAAATCTTTATGTTATTATCAAGAGTAAAGACCAAAGGATTTTTTGATTACTAAATTATATTTTTGTAGCCTTTTTCAAACTTTTGAAATGTTGGTTAAAAATTTTTTTTTTCTTACATTAGCAAGGACCAAAGTATAGGAAATTTTAGCAAAAATCAAATAATTATCAGATTTTAATGAAACTTTCAGGGCTTATTCCCAAATGAATTATGTTGTTTTTTTTTAGAAAATCTTGGTAATTTTTTTTTTCTGTTAGCTCTCACTTATTTAATTTTATAAAATTCCAAGAAATTCATTTTTGTACCACTTAATATTTGGAGAATTTTGAATCAATTTTTTTGTAAAAAACAACCCCTCCCCCCAGTTACCAAAAATCATCTCCGAATTGTAAAATAAAAAAATGTAATAAAACTGAGACATTATTTAACTAGAAAAGCTTTTAATTGCTTTTATGAATAAGACATTATTATCACCATTGTGTTAAGAAAAAAAAATTTTCCAATGAATGATGAATTTTTACAAGAATTGTTTTAATTTTTTTTTTTAAATTTTAATAATTTATAAAGTTTTAAATCTTTTAAAATTCTGTATTAATTCGTAACAGTTAGGTCATATTATTATTAAGTAAAAACTATTATTTACTAATCATAAATGGAAAATCTTATTACACTTCAGCCATTCCTAATATTTTAAAAAAGAATTTTGAATTTTTTTGTGCATATATAAATGTGGCAATTTTTGTAAATACAGATGCCTATACATGACATTCTTTTCTTTTTATGTGCTGTGTCCCTTCAGGACATAGGAAATCATGGCCCT
The DNA here is from genome assembly GCA_964036315.1 of Acanthosepion esculentum. Classification (NCBI taxonomy): domain Eukaryota; kingdom Metazoa; phylum Mollusca; class Cephalopoda; order Sepiida; family Sepiidae; genus Acanthosepion; species Acanthosepion esculentum. The sequence goes on along the minus strand of OZ038487.1, from coordinate 75,170,020 downwards.
CCACTTCCCCATATCCCTTGTAGCTCTCAACAGGTTTTGCATTTCTGCTAACTCTCCAAGACCACACTCTGCTATCCACCTGCCCAAGCCTGACATGTATGTCATGCGCAGCTTTCCCCTGTCTCTTTTTCCTTCTATTCATCCCGTGAGTATCAGATTCTCCAGGCCCTCCTTTCTCATCACATCCCAGAAATTTCAACTACCTCTGATGTTAAGCATAAGCTTCCTCCTTATTTGCATCCTCTCCAAGACCTCATCGTTGCTCACATGCTCAGTCCATATCCTCAGCATCCTTCTGTAGAACCACATCTCTGCCACCTCAAGTCTCTTCTTCGTACTTGAGGATACCATCCAACATTCACTGCCGTATAGGTGGACAGATGTCATGTAGCAGCTCAGTACTTTATTTCTTTGTCACCATAGAAATCCTCCTGTTTCGCAGTACTCTGCCCAGCTTCTGGAATGCATCCTTGACCATCTCAATCCATTTTTGGGTCTCAGAGTCACACCTACTATCCTCCGTCAGAACACTTCTCACATACTTAACATTCCACACGTGTTGATTTTAGTGTCCCCAACCCACAAATCACATTTTGGGCTCATCCTTTTACTAATGACCATACATTCTGTCTTCTTGTAGTTAATGGTTAGTCCTTTCTTCTCGCTCTCCCTTGCTACCTTCTGTGGGAGGTTTTGTAGTTTCTTTTCCTTGTCTGCTATCAGTACCATAATTATTTATGTATCTTATGTTGGTAAGGTTGTGGCCGCCAATGATGAATCCTGGTAGGATCTCTAATTCCCTCAGAATTGCCTTGCTGTATAGGTTGAATAAGTCCAATGAGAAAACACATCCTTGCCTTATGCCTCTTTCTATTTTTGTATATTCGCTGAGCTCATTCTCAATGCAAATGCAGGCTCTTTGCTGCCAGTATAGGTTCTTGATTATTCTGATATCTTCCCCAAATATATCAAGGTTGCTGAGCAGTTCTAGCATGTCTTTGTGGTGTACTTTGTTGAATGCCTTTACGTAGTCTATAAAACAGATACACATCCTTCTGCATCTGTATTGCTCTTTCCGATAACATTCTAAGCATGAATATCGCATTCCTTGTTCCAGTGTCTTTGATGAACCTGCACTTGTTCTTCTGGATGATTCTACTGAATGCTCTAAAATAAGCGTGTTAAAAATAGTATAAATTAGTTAAACTTCTGGCTCTCAAATTGTCAATAAATCTGTCAACACCTAATAAAAACATCTACCTCTGTGCTAAAAAATGCATTTCTGCGATATTTTAAACTAATAGTAATATTTGTTTCAAATCAGATTAATTAAACTTCAAATCAGCTAATATTCCTCAAATTAAGTTTAAGAAAAGCATATTTTATTTTTTTAAAAAGAGAATTACATTGTGCTAAAATTAGTGATTTCAAAAAAAAAAAAAAATAGTTTTGAAATACAGCAAAGTATTTTGCTTATTGGAAATATTAAACCTAATCTATTAGCTTGAAATTATAACTAAAATAAATGCTTCAAGAAAGATTTTTCATTTTTAAAGCTTCATTTTAAACCTTAGGTATCATGTTTCTTTGAAGGTACCTAATTATAAATATATTTTAAATATTAGAAACAAAAAGATTTAAGTGCCTTTCATTATTTAAAGAGAAAATTAGCTCATACACTAAAAGTGTAAACTCTTGTTTACAACTGTTTAATCCTACACATCTAACTTGGAACCTGCTTGGGCACTAAAATTTGATTAAATATATCTTGCCATAATTTCAACCACTGGAGAAAGGCAGGCAAATAATATATCCATTAGACCACTAATCTACTACTTGAATACACAATAAAAATAAAAAGTTTCTGTTTCTTGTTTTTTTTTAAATTTTTGTAATTATTTGAATTAATCATATATTTCCTTTTGTTTTTTTTCTTTTTAAATAAAATTGATGTATTAATTTCATTTAAAACAATAAAAACTAAATTTAATATTTTCCTTGAATTTTTATTACATTTTAACATCACTTTCAAGTTTATACATTCATAATATTCAATCTTAAATTTTAAGTTAGTCTGATGCCTTGTTCTACACAGACTTACATAAGGTTTTGTTACTTAAAAATCAGATCAATTATTAATTGAAAAAATAAAGTAGGTTTTTAAAAGTTGCAATGTAACAGCAATGAAAATAAAAGTCTTATACAAACAGTAGACTAATAGATATCTCCTTGCCTATCACCAAGGTGGAGATTTGAATATCAATAAAATTTTCACAGATGCAGAGACTATTACTATTAGTAATCTGTAGTTAGAAATCATTATATCTCGAGTGCAAATATAAAGCTTTTGAGTACTTTTACAATATAAAATAATATGAAATTTATAGACTTAAACATACTTACAAACATGTGCACACACATAAAATATCAACACAGTTATATTTAATTTTCCAGAATAAACTATTCAGAAGAAACAAATGTTACATTTCATCATATTAAGCCTACTTTGGCAATAGTAGTCCCAATGATAATGCAAACTGAAACATTTAAGAATATATTATTTGCATTTCATGTATATTTTTGTTAGAGCTGCTCATTCTTATAATGATTACCAGTAATTATCATGTATAAATAGTCAAAGATTTCACATTACACAAAATTATTTAAACAAAAAAAATACTACCATTTCTAGCTTTTAAGGAAAATATAAATTGTATAACACACGACGAATAAATGGTAAATCTAAAAAATAAAGAAATCGAGGAAAAAGATTAACTACAATATCAGAGATACTTAATGTAAAATGATTGGTCATTGAAAAATTGAGCAGCTATGAAGACAAACATCTGGAAAAACCCTTTAACATGTAAACTATTTTTGGTATTTTCAAGTTAATATATTGCCTATTGTTCTTCCAGGTGTCATCTATAATAGCAATGTGCAATTAAAAATCAGAAAAAAAAAAATTACCTCCACCCAGTCAGTCACTTCTAACTTTACTAAATGACCTACTTTCAGCTTTTAGAGTTCTAGCGATGCCAGCTAATTTTTTACTAGTATTTCTTTCATCTGAGGAAGAGAAATAAGGAAAAGAAATATTAGTCAAAAATCAATAATTGACAAATTTAAGAAATTCAAAGACAGTTTATTTTCCCACCCACACACAACATCAAGCAAACTAAAAAGTATATACTGGTCCTGAAGCAAATATTCACACAAATATGTCATACTAAGAGAGATGAATACAATTCCATTATAAGTACTACTTCAACACACATTCATTCATGTTTTGTTTTAATAACTGCAACTTATTAAAATCCTATTGTGCTTATTCATAAAATTATTTAAATATACTGCAACTTTTTAAAGTTTCTATAAGCTTTTTATAAGCTCAAAAATATTTCAAATATAAAATTTGTTCTTAAATCAGCTCTAACAAGAATTTTAATTTTAAACCTTTAATTTTAAATGAAAAATTTTTCAATGAAAACAAAAGTCAATTGTTTAATATTTTTCTATTTCAACTTAAATACTTCTTTGTCTCGTGTATGTGCCACATCCCTTTAAGACACGATTCTCCAAAACTTTCTATCCCTTGTAACCTTAGCAATTTTTCTCTCTTTACTGTTGTCAGGTAGGCGACTCACTACCTTTCCCTATCTCACTTGTCCAGTGAGGGCTAAATTTCCAAACCCTCCTTAATAATGTGGCCAAAGAATTTCAGCTATCTCTTCCTGGTTTTTCACATATATGTTCTTTTTCTTACCATTTTCTTTAGGACTTCCTCATTGCTTACTTGATCTGTCCATAGAATTCTCAGTATCCTTCTATAGAACACTGTTTCTGCTGCCTCCAGTTTTCTCTTCATCCATGAGGAGATTGTCCAGCATTCATTGCCATATAAGAGGATGAATATCACATAGCAATCCAGCACTCTTTTCTTTGTTTGTAACAAAATTGTTTTGTTTTTCAGCACTTTGCTTAGTTTTTGGAATGCTTTCAGAATTGATTCAATATAATTGCTCTACTTCATGTCAGTAGAAAATGTGTACCCAAGAAGGTGCAATGAGTTGCTCTCCTGGAGATTAACATCAGCCATTCTGATAGAGGGTAAAAATAGTTTGCTATGATGATTAAATGATAGCAGTTTTGTTTTTAAGGAATTAAAATTAACAACTTATGGCTCTGATTAACAACTGATTAGAAGTCATTTTTGAGAGCACTTGCCAGTTTTACTTTGTCAGACCTATCAGACTAGCTATTAAGACAGAATTAAATAGTAGTGTCATCAGCATGATGAAGATAAGCAAACAATGTATGTTCAAGTATAGAACCCTAAGGATACTTCACATTAATGTGAAATGATCTAGAAACACAGCTGTTCAACACAAGTTTCATTACCTTCATTTCATTTGTTAAGAATGATGGGATTAAGTCAAATATCTAGCCAGAGATACCATAGACATTTAGTTTTGGAGAGAAGGTCAGCATGCCAAACCAGTCAAATAACTTTAAGATGTCTAAAGCCACAGCCTAAGCTCACTATGCTTATCTAAAGCCTGATAGACAAATTCACTAATAACTGTTAACAAATCAGAGATTGACCTAGAGAAACAAAAGTCATATTGTTTATCTGAAAGAAGGCTGTGCAAAGTGAGATGTTTAACCAATTCAGACTTGATTAGAGTCTCTAGTACATAGCCAAAAAGAGATAAAAGACTAATAGGATGATAATTCAATAGATCAGAAGGATCACCAATGTTCTTAAAGACAGGAACAACAAACTAGGATGCAAGAAGCAGCAAGGCATTTGTTGTAGAGCTTGGAGAGAAGTGTCATGTTGGTATAGCCAGAAGTGATTCCTGTGTGCTATAGCAACTGAACAGACAGGAGTGAAGCAAGAAGATTGCAGTTTCACTTCATATTTACATGCTGGCACAAAATCTTCAATGACAGCTTTCACACAGGAAAAAATCTAAGTGGTACAATTTTCAATAGGAAGATTATTAATTTCATTCCATGGGGATTCACAAAGAAAATCACAAAATGCGTTTCAATCAGTGTGTTGGTAATAAAAAGATGTCCTGTTAACAGTGGGTTTTTGCCTAATAGACAAGCAGAAAAAATTCCTACAGAAAGTACCATATCGTCAGTTGCCAAGCACAAAATGAGTCCAGAGAAGAGGTAAAGAACAGATCATGCCCATCAGAATTAGTAGGGAAATCTACAATTTGAGTGAGTGACTGAGTAATTGAGAAATTCAAAATCTGGATGCCAGTGAGATCAGTGACATAGCGATGAAGCCACTTGACATGATGAGCACTGAAGTCATCAAACACAAAGATATTTGCAGATGAATGTAGAGAAAGAGCCTTACATATACTGTCAGATATTCTATCTAGCAAGCAACACTGAGAAAAAGGGAACAATAAAGGAAGAAGAGATAGCTGAGTTTAATAGTGAAAGTCAGAAGCACATATAAAAACAATCTGGAGACTCAACAGACAATTCCCTTGCCACTGGGAAATTTTCATGAACATAGACACTGAGGCCATGTATGTGGACACTAAAATCCTTTCGATAGAGAGGAAGATAGCAGGGAACAGATAATTCAGTGGTAGAGATTGAAGAGTTTATAGTAGTTTCGCAGAAAGCTAGTATGTTGGGAGAATGTTCCAAGAGAAATGATTCTACACTGCAGAAATTGGTACAGGTACCAAGAATGTTGGAGAAAGAAAGGTTGAGAAGCATAGGTGGTATTTTACAAACTGGTTCAGTTTTAATCATTGTAGGTCAATGATAAGCTTTTAAGGTGGACAAGGCCAAGAATAATAGTCACTGCCAATTGTCTAAGGTAATACAAGCCAGCCAGAAGGTGGTGAAGACTGCGGCATAGTGTGGCCACAGGGCTGCCAACCAGAAGTGTTTGCTGGGACACCTATCCATACATGACACAGCTCTGCAAGAGACCATACATTATGCAACTGCTGATTAGAGCAGCCTCTCTATGCGCTATCAAAAGGTTTTGGCTCCTTGCTATGCAGCAAACAGAAAACTGCCAACCCAGTACCTTCAAAATGAAGAGTTGTAGCTTCCAGCTAGTCATATCATCTAAAAGTCATGACAGCCACTTATTAAGGCTTCAAAAGAGGGAACTAGAAACCCCATCCTAAACAGAAAATAAGTGATAAACCTCTACTCCTGTTCAAAAGATGGGGAAGGAGTGTGAAACAGGTGATAGATGAACCTATCTGCACCTATTGAAAAAAAAATAATAATAATAATAATAAATAAATGAATAAGTAAAATGTAAATTACTAAATAAAATTTATAAGTTTAGGCAGAAATGTTAGAAGTATAGAGTTAAAGAGCACATTCAATGCAAGTGCATGTATTCAGGTATGGATAGTTCATTATGTAACTGTGATTACCTAATGAATTTTAATTACATAGTTATGTTTTAACTTACATAAGTTATATTGTCTCCTAAAAAAGCCAAGGGAAAATGTTATACCATACCTATGGATGATAATGAGTAGGTCCCAATTTCTATAAACACAGTGGTATATACTGTAAGTTGTCTGCCACTTGCGATTCACTGCCTGATGAGTGCGTTAAGTCTCGTTTTTTTACGTATTTTCAGACCGGTAGAGTTTCAAGTGTTTTATGTTTTGAACTGCAACTTTTATTTTTTGAAAACGAATACAAAGAACCGTTTTTTTTGGGGGGGGGGGGTTGCACGAAACTCTTAAGTTAATTTGATTTATTTTATTTTACATGTTTATTAACATCTTTTGTTTGATATTTTTTTTCTTGTCAGCCTTTTTTCATTTTTTTATGTTGGCTTTGACCACAATCTTTGTTTCTGATTTTTTTTTTCTGGTCTGACCAAGTAAAACCAGTTTATTCTTTTTTGTTTTAATTTATTTGCATTTAATTTATAGTTAACATTTTGTTATAGAAAAAAGAACAGAAACAAAAAGAAAGAAGTTTAGAATTTTCCTTTTCAGTTTTTTTACCTTTCCCTGTTTTTATTTTTGCTTTTACACCTATTTCTACTAAGTCTTAAGTTTATTTATTTATTTATTCTTCATTCTTTTTATTCCTGTTTGATTTATTTTTTGAATTCTCCTTTCAGTCTTATTTTTCGGCTTGTTTGCTGTATTCTTTTCTTTTTCTTTTGAATTTTAATTTATAGTTTATTTTAATTTTGACTTGACTAGTGAAAAAAAATTCCATTTTTTGATATTTAAATGTTTATTTTTTCTTTCTTGTCGAACTAGGTTTTTCAGTTTTCTTGGCAGCTTTTTGATGCCATCTTGAATTTTATTTCTTTTTTTTGACTTTCTTTATTAACTACTTATTTGAGCTAGTGTATTTAATCTAAATCCTATTTTGTTCTTTCTTTATTTTTTTACCGAGTAGGGTAAACAAAGAAATCAAAGAGTGAAGTCTTTTATTTCTTTGCTTACCCTCCTTGGTTTTGGCCAACTTATTTTTTCTTTTTGGGTTAACATTTAATTTTCCCAGTCTTCTTATTTACTAGACTTTACTTCTTAAAAACTTTATTGCTTTCAGTTTTTTTATCTCTCTTTATAATTTAAACCGTTTTCGGTTTAATTTTCCTTTTTTCAATTAGTTCACATACATAGTCAATTTTTTTTTGTTTTTTTTGTTTACACTGGTTTAACGAACTTTTCTTTTTATTCTATTCTTTCTTTATTTTCTCCCCCTCTCCTGTTTGTACTGCTTGCTTTTATTTTGATAGAAGAAATCAATTTTTATTTTGCAGTTTTTAATTATTTATCTATTGGTGTGTTTTATTTTCTCCTCCTCCCCTTCCCCTACTCTGTTTTCTTTTCACAAGAATTAAAAAAAAAAAAGAAAAAAGGAAAATTCTGCCTGTCTGTCTAAAAAATGACCAACTATCTGAAGAGAGTTGTTTAAAACAGATTTTGAAAATCTGCCACCAGACAAAGACGACTGTTCAGAGTACCCAGAATTGAAGGATCCCGATAAAAGTAATCCTGATGCTAGGAAGGCCAATAATGGCAAAAAGTTGACCCAGAAATGTAAGGAGGCCAATAATGATGAAAATAGCTAAAATATGGGCAACAAAAGTTGGGAGGCCAATAATACCCAAAGAGTACCCCCAAAAAGTGCAAAGACCAGGAATAGCCAGACAGAAAATTCTATGGCGGACAATATTGGTCAAAATAGTGACCAAGATCCCCCTCTGACTGAGTCTTTAATTTCTGCCACACCTGTGATGGGCATGCCAGCCTCTAGGACCGGTATGGCCAAGCCCCCAGTTGGGTCAAGCTCTCAGCCCCCATTGCCCAAAATTTTTTCCCCGGTGCTAGTGCAGTTGTGGAGAAAGGAGAGGGGAAATGGCTAGTGGCTGGTAGGGTCAGAGGGAAACACCAGACAGCAGTGCCTCAGTCCCCTGAAGCCCCCCAGTACTAAAGGCACGGACAGACCCACTCTCTCTATCAACATTAAGGGCAACACCCCGGTCTTGGAATTGACTTCACAGAAAGATCTACAAAAAAGTATGATACCGGATGCAAAAAGACAGATATCCAAACAACTCAAAGAAAAATTGGACGAAAAAAAGGCTTTCATCTTCTAAAAAGGCAGCTCTATCCATAAACTCTACCCTGTCCTCCCCTTCACCTCAGAAACATTCTTCCTCCCCTGTCAAAATACTCCCCCTCAGTAGAGATCCCAACCCATTCCAACTAAACCTCTCCTAAACTCCTTGTCATACTCCTAGTCCTTTCCCCGTTAAAAATCTTGAAATGCCCCCTCCCTCCAAAAGACACAGAAGTCCTACATTAGAGGCAAAAGGTAAAAGGAAAACAACAAGTAATATATATACAATTTAGAGGAGGATGTCTGCCACATTTCCCTGGCCCAGGTTGAGAAAGCCCGTGATTATGGTAACAGAATAAAAAAAACCTTAGATACCTCCTGTCAGTCAAATAATACAGTGATAAAGATGTAGAAGACCTGCAAAACTTTCTGAATGTGCAGAGAGTATTGACAGTCATCAGAACTGGGGCGGGGGTGCGGCAGGTGTAGGCAATGTTAAACAAGGCCTTTCAAAATGTCACCCCTAATTGCCATAATAGAAATTGAACAGTTGAAAAAATTAAAACAGTTTTGTGCAGAGAGGGTCCCAGTTTTAGTTCACCCCTCCCTCTATAGAGCATTAAAACTGACCTATCCCTGGAATATTGGCAGTCTCTCCCATGATGGTACCATCAAGACTGAGATGGACCAAGAGTCAATGGGGAAGCCAGTGTCCCAACCCTAATCACTTTGATGCCGGTTAGGCTTTAAGGATATTGGGATTGTTGGTTTGAACAATGGCAACCCTGCCCGTAATAGGTTAGACTAAGTTGTTTCTTTCTTTAGTTTCTTTCTCTTTAGCCAAGTTAACTTAGCTAGGGTATGTATGCTCATTGACCCCCCCACCTACACACACACACTTTTTGCCCCAAATTTCTTCTCCCCTCCCACGTCAGGTGACTTGAGATGTCAGTTATCTGGTAGATGTGGGACGCCTTTCATTTTTTGGGGTGTGCTTTTAGGCCTTGTGCCACATTTGTGCAATAAATATCTTCCACTTGGGATTCACTTCTAGCTCACCACTAGCAGTTGATTACTTACTACACATCGCTGACGAATCTTGTATGTTGTTCCTGTTATAAATATCATTCCATTTCCAAACTTCATTTTGGTTATTCTTATTCAGTAACCTTTTCCAAGGTTATAACAGAAAACTAACCTATCAACATTATCAGCAATTTATTTTATTAAACACTAGGTGGAGAAAAGTTAAGAGAATTATATATATATATATATATATATATATATATATATATATATATATACAAGGTCACCAAAAAAGTTCTGTCCATTTTTTGATTAGTCATTGAATGAAGTTGAAATATATACAAAATGCGTGTAGCAATTGTTTTCAAATTCGGACAGCCGGAAGTAGGAACATCAGACATTACGAAAAACACGTGCACCATGCCCGGCCATCAGTTATAAGCTGGACAGCTGCGAGAAGGATGGAAGTGTCTAGAGATCTTGTTCAGGGCTGTTTGCTTTACAACTTCAAAGTAGGCTTATCAGCAGCTGCATCAAGTCGCCGCATATGTCAAGCGTTTGGGGATAGTGCTGTGGATGAACATACTGCAAGGCGTTGGTTTTGAAAATTCAAGTCGGGAGATTTGTCTCTCCATGATGAGTCTCGCAGTGGACGACCACAAGACTTGAATGACGGAGTCCTGAAGGCGGCCATTGAAGAGGACAGTAGTCTAACGTGTGGTGAACTTGCAAGACAGCTCAACGTTTCCGATGAAACAGTTAGACGTCACCTACACCGCCTAGGTAAGACGTACAAACTGAGCAAGTGGGTTCTGCAAATGCTGTTGGAGGTCCACAAGGGACAATGGGTGCAGCCTGCATATCGCTGCTTTCTCACCACCGTACTGCATCCTTATTCAATCGAGTGCTTACCAGTGATGAAAAGTGGGTTCTGTATGAAACACCCAAGTGTTCCAGACATTGGTTGTCTCCTCAGGATGCTGTCCCTCACATCGCAAGACCGCCTATGCACCTATGCAAGATTATGCTTTGTGTCTGGTGGACAGGTCGTCAAGTGGTTCATTATGAACTGCTACCAACAGGCCAAATGGTCACTTGCAGCAATTGCGCCAGAAGGAGCCAGCACTGGTGAATCGCAAAGGTGTGCTTTTCCTCCATGACAACGCCAGGCCGCATGTCGTGCGAGTGGTCAGGATACCATACAGCAACTTGGGTGGGAGACTGTGCCATCCACCTTATTGACCTGACCATGCGCCATCTGATTACGACCTCTTCCACTCCCTGGATAATCATCTTCGTGGGAAATTCTTCACCAATGAAGCAGAGTTGCACAAAGCCCTCACGGACTTCTTTGCACCCCACCCTCGAGTTCTACCGCAAGGGCATTGAACAGCTGGAGGCACATTGGCAGAAGGTGCTGGATGCCGATGGCGATTACTTCGAAGACTAAATATAAGTTACTGTGAAGCGTTTTCTTTTTTTCCTTTAAAAACGGACAGAACTTTTTTGGTTACCTTGTATGTATATATATATAACTACAAAATAATATTAAACAAATAAGTAATGAAGTAAGAGAAAGCAGAAAAACAAAAAAATTAAACCAGCATACAGTTTTTGAACTTACCATAAAGTTTGCTAGTCTGTTTTAGTTCAAAATAAATGTTTTAATTTCTTTTTAAACATTTTCAGCCATTTAGTACTATAAATTATTAATTTAATAATTATAATCAAAATTATATAATATAAACACAAAATGAATTCACGCTGTTGTTCTACTGGGCTCTCTTTTAAGACAATTTTTATTATTTTCTTTTTAATTTTTAAAAAAGAAAAAAATGATTCTATGGAATTTCCACTAATGTCACATTTGATTTCTTCACATAAAAAATTGACCTTGTGTCACAAACTGTCCTTGTGGTGAGACAGTTTAACTACAACAACAACTTTTTTTATAATAGTTTTCATCTGTAAAATCATTTTTTAGTCTACATAAACAAAAATAAATCTTTTCAATAACTGAGATTTAAAAAAGTAAACATTCTTTTTATGAAACTTAACTTTTTTCTGTGAAATTAATGTATTTCTTAAAATTATATAGCTTTCAAAATGGATTTTCATTTTTATTTACTCAAAAAATAAACTTATTTGAAGTTTTTTGAAAAAAAGCTTTTTCACAAATGTTTATATTAAAAAAAACGAAAATTTAATTGCTATTAAAAAATTGTATTTAATTTTATTTCATCCAATATTTTTCTTTGGCATAATTGAACTTTCCTGTAATCGAATTATTTTAATAATTTAATTATTATGACATTTAAAATATTTTTAATGTTTTTTTTCTCATTTATTCTTCCCTATAGCCAAACAAGGTGCAAGTTTTATAAGTAGAAGTGTATAAAAAAAATTAAAAAAGAGTATTTTTATTTGGCATAATTAAGCTATAGTTTTTTTCCACTTTTAACATGATTTGTTTTAATATTTTAAAATTTTATTTTCTAACAATCATATAAGTAACTGAAAAAAGTTGATCCCATGCAAATACGCATTTACACTTATTCTCATCCTTATGAAGATTTTAATCTTATTTTTATTTTAATGCTTTGTATCATTTGAATCTCATCTCTATCTATAAAAGGCAGGATGTGTGTGTGTGTGTGTGTGTGTGTGTGTGTGTGTGTAACGAATGCACGGCCACAATTTTCAACGGATTTGCACCAAAATTTACATGCACATGCTCCAAGTTAGTGAGAAGACCAAGACTGACTTTGCATTTCCCAACTCCCATCGATAGTGGAAATAATCGATTTTTTCATGCTTCTATCGCAGTTTTCATGTAGTTTCCTGCCATTTTCTAGTGGCCAGAGTGAGAGCCACGAATAGGCAGGAAAATTCTATTGGCCAGCGTGAGAGCCAACAGCTGACTGACACAAATGTTAACTAGCATGCTAGCATACAAAAAAAAAAAAAACAAATCGATAGCTGCATTCGTCACAAGTGGGAAAAATTTAAATCTGCATGGCACTTTACTCCAATTGGCTCATTCGCTTGCTTAAATTGAACGTTGATTCTGATTCCTCAGAACTGGGTTGGGTGTGAAAAAGTATTGTTGTTAACATTCTTTTTTCATTCGGTTTTTCCAGTTACGAGTCCTTTATTAAAACTGATCGTTTTGTGTTCATTTTGTTTAGTTCTTTTTTCGTAACAGATTTAATGTTTAGTATAGAGCTTAGAAAAAATTCGCAGTGTGAGATAGGCAAGAAGTAAAGCATGTAGCAACATCAGCACGGCAAAGGGCACTCCTTTAAAGGCAAAGAAGGGCAAAAATATTTTAAGTCAAATGATAGCAATTGCTGTACGAGTCGTACAATTTTTGAATCAAGCACGGGCAACGCCGGGCCATGCTGCTAGTACCTTATAAAATGATCAAGTTGGATATCAGCAATATTTGGCTTCCAACTTTTTAATATTTTTTAATTTATTGTAAAGTTTGCTAAAATTGCTTATATCTTAAAAAAAATAAAATCAACGGATGTCTTTATGTGTTGTTGTTTTTTCTTTTAAACACTTTTTGATTCTTTTTAAAAATTATCAATTTTTTTAGTTGTGAAAAATCTATTTTAGACGGTAAAACTTATTAGTGTTTAGATTTTTTAGATAATATTGAAGACCCCTTATTTAAGTTTCTGTGATTCATATTTAATTCTAATTAAACATCTGCAAGCAAATTTAAAATTTGCATTTATTTTTTATCCACCGTCCTGCAGAATTAGGTACTTCTTGTACTTTATCAAAATGTATGCATGAGTTAAACCACAATACAAAGGATGATGCCTTTCTGTTTAGAGTATTATTGTTGCAATAGGTCTGATGAATTGGATTGTAATTACAATTCCAATGTAATAAATTATAACCATGGAATATTAGTGTTTAAGCCTTTTTATTATTTCATATATATATATATATATATATATATATATATATATATATATATATATATATTAGCGTGTCTCTTATTTTTGAAGTGCATGCTGAAATTGAATTGTCACCCCTAAATTTGTTCCAGTCATTGAAAAAGGACATATAAAATTTTAAATTGCATAATATTTAAAGGAAACTTTTGCTTCTTAAAACTTAAGGTGGACAACAAATAGACCCATTTTTATTTTACAATTAACAACAAACCATTATTAGTTGAATCTTTACAAATTATACACATTGGAAAACTAGAAACATTTTTAATGGATGTTTATTATTTTCAGATCCCAATTATGGCAAGTGTATCCAATGACAAGCAGGAAAGTGTAGTTCGGAACATTTCTGATAATAAACAAAGTAAATCTTTGTCAAATGTAGCTAACTTATGTGATTTACATAAAGAAATTGTTCTCTTTATTGTTTAAACTCGTATCCAATTTTTTTTTAAATAAAAAAAACTTTATCTCAAACTTTTGTAATCATTTTTCTACTAAATGTTTTATTAATAAATTATTTTGTTCATTAAGCTTCCCAAACCAACTGTAGGGCCTGAAAATAATGAATTTTAATCATTGCAAGTATCCGTATCAGAAATTTAGAACAGAAATTGTATAAAAAAATCAGTAAAAATATTGGTATCATCCCATCACTAGTCATAGGGGCACCACATATGCTGTAACCACAACAGCAGCAGCATTTCCTGAGCAAGACAGCCTGATGGCACCCAGCACTCTCCAGGTTGGTTTTGAATTCAGAGTTTTCCTTCTTCTAAGCTGGTTGCCACCCAAAGCTATAGGAACCAGTCTGTCCTGCTATTTACCCATAACTGGAGTGGAAAGAGGTGGATTCATACCTTTCCCAAGGGTATTAGAATGTAAGTGAATGTAATGAGCTCAACTGCAATTCAAACTTGGCTCTCCAATTCCTCAATCTTGTCCACTATTCATTACTCTACCGTACCTTCATAATATTTATGTAAAGTTAAAAGAAATGAACACAGAAAATTAAAATAAATTTATTGAAAGAATTTCAAGAGTTCTACTTAAATAATACTGGAAAATATTGCACATTTTCAAAGTCTCTAACATGTCAAAACGCTATCAGTTTCACTATTAGTTTCATAAAGTCTTCCAGAGAATATGGATATCAGATATCAAATGGGATGTAGGATGGTACTAAAACTTTTCAAGATTCTTGTCTTAAAAAAAAAAAAAAAATCAACTTTTTCACTTGAAAAACTTGTAAGATAACTAGGGAATTTGAGAGTGGTTATGAGAGAAAAATGAATAATATAAAAAATGCCTTAGTGAAGAATAATAAATAACTGTAAATATCTATCTTAAATGTTTAACAAAATTGGTTTGTAATCTTTTGTAATTTGTTCCTATCAACAGGAATCTAAAGCTTAGAAAAGAAAATGGCAGTAGGATATAACCACTAAAAGAACAATAAATCATTAAGTAGCTGCATAAAGAAGGTTAATTATAATATTTTTCAGTCTGTCTATATTTCTGAGATGAGGTATTATGTACTGTATATAATATTTTTCAGTTCTGAAATTATACACTGACATGTCAAAAGTCAGTGTATAGCAGTATGTAAAGAAACATAATACCTTGACACATTACAATCTGATATTCATGTAACCCAACAGGATAATGCATCATTTCATCAGGCCCAGATTGTTCAGAATTGGTTTAAGGAGCATCCTGAAGACTTCTGATGTGAGCCCAGTTGAACATTTACAGAATGTGGTGTAAAAGTCTATCTGCACCAAGTTCTTGCACCTCCAAATTTGATGGAACTGTGGATAACTACCAAGATGGAATGGCTCAATCTCTCTCCAGAGTTCTTCCATTCACTTGCAACATTATTGACAAAACAGTTGACAAAAACCCAGATCTGGACAAGTTGCAGAGAAGACCCAAGCTGTTCTGCTGTTAACAGGGGAAATCTGGATATGGTTAGCTTTGACAGACATGTCTGTGCGAGACTAGGGACCACTTTTGCATCTGTTTGCCACACTCACCCCTGATCAGAGATATAACAGCTTGAAGTGGGTTTTTTCATCAAGGGCTTCTTCAAAGGATGGCCGGTTTGTGTTCCTACACCTTGTTCCCATGTAATTCTTCCTACATGGGATCATCTGACTTATCCATGTTCACAAGTATTTCCTCCTCACTACCGGTCATATCTTCGTTACTTGAAGATTTCAGATCCATTCACACAGTCACCTCAGGCAGGATCTTCCTGTTGCATTCTGTCCACAGTTTCCTTCACCTTTTGCTTGAGGGAGATGCTATCAACTTGATCATCCCATCCTGTTGCATTTTCCCACTGCTTGATGAAGCCAGTCACTACACAGCCATCCACACAGAGGGAGGTGTTCCACCAGCATCTCTCACAGGTAGAAGACATTCTGCCAAGCCATGACATCAGGGCTCACATTTCCAAGTGTTCATCACAGAGTGTTATGCTCCTGGGTGAGTAACAGTCTGAGCATGCAAGCTCCATCCTTCAAATGTTCTAGTTCTTTGCACATCCGTCTGTACTCAGCCAATTTCACCCGGACCCCTGTTCTGTAGACATGATGCTCTCCTAAACATACACATCATCAAAGTATGCCAACATCACTCTCCCAAATAACCTCTCCTGTGACCACACAACTTCAATAATAAACTTCATGACTAGAGGTGTGACATTGAAACCAAATCCTTCATAAGCATCCATAACATCCTTGGATACAGTATATTCTGACAGTTTCACAACTGGGCTGGCATCACATCTGCTTTCCACTTCAATTTTGAAGTTCAGATCTTTTGCTGGTGGTTGAATTCTACAGAAAATTCAGATTTTCAAATTCAATATGGATCACTGCACATGTCAGGGTTTCTTTACTGCATAACTGCACAACTCCAGTTTGCATGATATTGATGCTACCTAATGCTGTTATGGCATAGATTCCAGCAAACAAATCCTAGTGCTCTGTCACACACCACAATGACTTCAACCTTGGCAGAGTTGCCACTATCTGTGGTGATATTAACAAACACAAAAACATGACTGCATTCTGCCACCGATTGTTTCCACATCCACATGTTTCCCAGTCCACTACCAGTATAGCTCTGCACTAATATTTGATCAAGAGCACCCAGAGTCAAGGCAGCTCAGGTTTTGCAGCAGTCACAATTAATCCCACTGCTGGTGCATCATCCTTCAGTATGGCTCTGGCTCACTGACAGCTAGTTGACATTCAATGCATCCAATCAAAGGGAAAGTGTGAAACATCCGCCTGACATGCTGAGGCAACCCTGCTACAAATGTATACACAATTCCATGACACCCCATCACACAAGGTTGACAGCTTGTAGAGATTTGCCAAGTAGACATCTACAGACTCGTTTGAATTCAAGCATCTAGCTACAAATTGGTTGTGTGCTTTGAATGGATCTGTGGCAAGGGCAATGTACAGGGTGTCCCTAATATGGCCTATCTCTTTTCTTTCTTCCTTGCTAATTTGCTGTAACACAGCAAACGTGCTTATCAATCAGAGTGGCAGAATGTTAACAATATTCTTTACACTGCACAGATTGCAGATCACTTCAGCCTTTTTGATACATTCAATGATAGATCCTGATCTGAACCATCAATTTCATGGATTAGCCCCAGGTCAAACTTGCTGTCCACCATGTGCACAGAAATAGTTTGTTGTAAAATAAGGCAAGCATGTGTCGAGGTTGGGGGAAAAACTTAACTGATAGTGCTCTTAAGAATTACAGTGTAACAGGCAGATAAGGAAAAAGATAGGAGGAAACAAAATAAAACTGAGTAATGACTAGTGAGGCCACTACCTCAGAAACTACAGCATTGTGGGTGGCATGCAACTTCCGAAAGAAAATGCAGCAAGGGAGGGTCTTTAAAAGACACCAATTCTCACCAACCACCCACTGCTGTTTTTCTCCCCATTGCTTTTGATATGAGACAGCTGACAAAGATCTGGATAAGTTGCAGAGAGGCCCATATCTGGACATGCCAAGCTATTCTAATGCTAATGGAGAAAACCTGGATATGACTAGCTTCAACTGACATGTCCACACATGACTCAGAGCCTCTTTTGCATGTTTGCTACAGTATTTCACAATATTACATGACTGATTAAAATATGACTAATAAATTATCAAATAAGCCAGAGAAAATTATAATAAATAAAATAAACCTTATAAACCATAACAGAAAAACTAGCAAATATTTTTTTCAATAAAAAAATACATAGGAGGAGTACTGAAAGATTCTCAGCCTAATCCACTTCTCAAAATCTGATCAAATGACCAAACATCAGAATTTCTTTTGAAAAGACTTCTTGATTGGATTGAAAACATTTCCACACTCCTTATAGGTATAATATTATACTACATTATTCTTTAGTTTGATAATTAACATCGGGGGTTCTAAATAAATAAATACATATATATATATATATATATACATACATACATACATACACACACACACATTTATATATATATATATATATATATATATATATATATATATATATATATATATATATATATATATATCAAGTCCTGAACTATTTTCTGTTTTTAAGCTGATCTTTAGAATTTGTTTCTGCTATTGATATATCTCAAGGTACAATAAATAATGTACCTGATTAATCAAGAAAGTTTTTTATAGCACAATACACAAATAAATTAAACATTCCAGGAATAAATGAAAAAAAGTAGCCAGTTCTTAAATCAATATAATAGTAAGACTATAGTAGTAGTAAGACTGATAATAAATGAATACTTAAAAATAATTTAAAACTAAATACAACAATACCATAAAAATATACAAATTTTACAATCAAGCTTAACCCATTAACTACAGATAATGGAAGTTTTGTCATTGTCACTTGATGGTTCAAATATAAATGACAGAATTTCTGCCAGAATTAATGAGTTAATTATAAGATAATACTTATTGGTGACTAGCAATAATAGTTAGCAGCATTCTGGCCAAGTACCTTTCCTTTGTTCTACTGCACTATACAGCCATTTCTTTGAGAAATTTGTATATGCCATAAAATGATATTAACAAAATTGTTGTAATTAAAACAATTGAGTGGATTTAAACAGTTTAGTAGTCCTTTATTTTATATATTATAATAATATAAATTCATATTTGTTAAATTTTCAAAATATGCTATTAATAAAATGTCAACATTGCTTGCTTCTCTTTATCTCAAGAGCTGTGATTTAAATGCTAAGTTTATTACCAATTTCAAGAAAGAAAGAAAAAATATTTGTATAACTAAGCAATTTAATTACAAAAGTTATCAACAAGAAAACAAAAGATCAGAGTGGAAATTAATAAAAAAAAGCTATTTTTAAAATTTTGATTTTTAGAGCTAAATATGTAAATTAGCATTATTAAGCAAGAGCCACTAAGATGGGCCATTTATAAGATATATTGGAATTAGAAGTAGAGTCCATGTGTGCTTCTTATAGTATATAAAATAGTTAGGTTGGTTAATAAAACAAGGGCAAATGAAATGGTACCAATATGATCAGTATGAAAAATATTTATTAAATATTAATTATTAACCACAAGACAAAAGTGAAGCATGGAAATTAAGGTTTTAAGTCTAGAACTTTCAAGCATGCTTGTGTCCTTAATCAGAGGTGCAAAATTAACAGAGAAATGAGGAAGACTCAGCAACTGTTGTCCTTGTGGCTGATGTGACTGCTTGTGTAGATGGTATTATGAGTAAAAATTCGATCTCTGATTTCTCGCTGTGTGAAATTTCTTGTCAAAATAAACTTAGATTCAAAAATTAGGTTGTTTTGTCCTTATCGGTGTAGGTAGTAGGAGAATGAGATTTTGAATATAGAGGAAGAGGGTCATTGGATTTAGGGTGGGGAAGATGTACCCCCCACACACACACACACACCGTGTGTGTGTGTGTGTGTGTGTGTGTGTGTGTGTGTAGTCAGTGCTGAAAGATTTTGGCTGGATAATTTTTATGGTACTTTTTCCCTTTCTCTGTTACTCTTTGGTAATTCTACTACACCTATAAGTGTTGATATTCTAACAGTGACAATTACAATCATCTTTACTATTTATGTTTATGAAAGATTTAGACTATTTAGCTAAACACTTTAACCAAAAATGACCAGAATATATGGCAACCTACTTACAAGAATTTAGCATCAATTTGCAAAGGAGATCTTAAGTTCAATAAAATGAAGAGATTCAGTTAATTTTCTAGATTCCATCTTATTTCAACATTTCAAATATTTTTAATAGTTACATTAATGTGCATGTACATTTTCTTGGAGTGTAATGTATAATAGAATACTAAAAATATCATAAACAATTAAATTCTTAATTGATATTTTTAATAAATTTTTAAGGTACATATAGAATTCAAATAATATGTGAATTCAATATAATATTTTTCTATAAAAAGTTTAATATTTAAGTCTTATTCTGTAGTAAGATAAAAAAAAAAGTTAATCAGTTTTGATTCTTGAAAAAATTATTTTTTGCTTCACCTTAGCATAACACATTTCCCTAATCAATGTTGTGCTATGATATAAGAATAAAACTATTGTCCTAAATTAATTAGCATAAAAATAAATCCTTTATTGCTCCTTTTATATATTTTAGATATTATATTTAATACACTTCATTATTTATCTTAACTAAAATTAGACACTATATTTAATACTGGCTTATACCATTTACAGCTTTGATGTTGTGCATATTATAATAATTAAGGATGAGTTGAGAACATTCAAATAAAAATAGTTGAAAAGTTTCAACACAGTTACTTTCTTTAACTTATTTCATATCAACTCAGTATTTAATAAGATTCAAGAGAATGCAGAAAAATAAGGATAATAGCTAGTATTTGTTGAGTGTTTAGAATTTGGTGAATGATGCAATAAATAAAATGATTCCAAGAATGTAAGATAAAGGAAATTCAATATGGAATTTTAAACTTTTTATAGGAAAATACACTTAGATTTTATATAACTATTATTAATCCTTTTTCTTTTAGAACAACAAATATTTTCTGAAAAGAAAAGGATTAACAAAATTACATTCCAAGATAGATTTTTGTTTTAACTTATTTTTCTCATAAATTTCAAACAAATGGAAAACTATTTTTATCTATCAATAACTATATCAGAAAAGTCAATAATTGCATTGGAAATTAAGATTTACACAAGTTTCACCAATTTTACAAATAAAACATTTATAAAATATTTGTCTCATGTGCCCCTAATAAAGAAATTGAAATTGTTAGATAAGCAGATATGAGAAGTAGGCACTATTATCAGTTGCTTTGAAGTTAATTCATTCACAAGTAGTTTTGCCTCATGCAAGCAAACATATTTAATGGTTATGGAATCTGACAGCTTTTCTTTGAAGTGTGGTTGACTATAATCAATAGCAATAAACATCAAACAGCCTGATTCATTTTGACTGTTATTGTTATTTTATCATTATAAGCTATCATAAGGCAAAAGCAAGACTTTCCATAAGATTAAAAATCTGATGACCAGAAAAAATGATCTAGAACAGAGGTTCTAAACCAGGGGTAAATTTACCCCTAGGGGGTAAAAAATTATATAGTCGGGGGTAAATAATTGAAGTACCTGATAATTTAAAAAATAATTCAATTAAATTTAATTTTGTAAAATGAGAGAGAGAGAATGCAAAGAAAGTGTGTGTGTGTGTGTGGGAGAGAGAGGGAGGAAAGGAGATTGTCTGTCAATTTTGTTCAGTCCTGTTTGGGCATGCTCACTGTTCACCCACCAGTAACACCACTGTTCCGAATTTCAGTTGATCTCTGGCAGTGACCTGGAGCAGATTCCATTCTCTCATTGCTGTATATTACTGCTGCTATGTAAGTATATTAGTATTATATGTTCTGAGAGTAATACTATAAGTTTGTATGCATTTATTATTATATTTCATTAAATTAAAAGTAAACATTAATTGAGAGCTTTGATGAGAACTCACCTGGCATTGATCAAATCCACAGAGAGTGTTACTGTTAACTGAAGAATCAGTCATGAGTGGCAATATTCTGGATATGTTTTCAGTGAATGGAGAATTAGTCACATGACTAATTCATAATTATTTCTTTTCAGATTGTGTCATGTCCAAGAAACGTACATACCTAGATTCATATGTACAATATGGCTTTGACTTCGTTGTTGTGGATGGTATGGAGAAGCCTCAGTGTCTGCTGTGCTTAAAAGTTCTTGGAAATGGGTCACTGAAACCTTCAATACTGAAACAGAATCTGGAAGCTTCACATCCTGTCCATGCACCGATGACCGTGCTACATTTGAGTCAAAGAGAGCTAGGTTTAGGGCTGCAGGAACACTGCCCAAACTTGACTTTATATCTGAGAAGAAACCAATGCTTGCAGCTTCCTATAATGTAGCGCTGCAAATAGCAAAGGCCAAGAAACCTCATGACATTGCCGAGAAGCTGATTAAACCTTGTGCCTTAGACATGGTTAAACATGTGGGATTAAAGCAAAGCAGATGATTCAAGCCATTCCCCTTTCTAATGATACAATCCATCGGCGTATTAGTGAAATGTCTCAAGATATTTGTCAACAAGTTATTGAACAAATCAAATCTAGCCCAGCAAAAATATCTTTTTCACAACTTCTTGTTTTTGTCCGTTACATATGTGGAAAAGAACTAAAAAATGAATTTCTCTTTCGTGAACCTCTCCAGCAAACCACAAAGGCTACTGATATAATGCAGAAAATACAAGACTTCTTTGACAAGAACAATCTCACGTGGAACATTGTTGGCTCAATCTGTACTGATGGAGCCCCAGCCATGATGGGAGTGAGATCAGGCTTCACTGCACTTGTGAAGCAAAAGGCACCCCATGTAATAACAACACATTGTTTTCTTCACAGACATGCATTAGCTGCAAAAACTCTTCCGGAAAAGCTGAAAATTGTTTTGCAGAAAGTTGTTGAGGCTGTTAACTTCATTCGGTCCCGAGCATTGTCGTAAACAAGAATTTTATACAGAGTACTAACTTATACTAAAAAATTAGTAGATTAGTACTAAATAAGAAATCAGTATTTTGAGTGTCACTTAGTATTTTTTTTTAGTCACAGTATTTTGACTAAAAAAAAAACCTTAGTATTTCGAATGAAAAAATCATTCATTCATTTAGTCACGAAATTGTACATCAATGCTTTATGATGGCTATGAATTTTTTGTATGGGAGTAGGGGGTAAATGGAGAAATACATAAAGCCGAGGGGGTCAATGATGGAGGAAAGCTTGAGAATGGCTGATCTAGAAGGTAACTTCATATTAGTTTATGCTAAGTTTCCAGTGTATATAAGATCATTCCAAATTACATTAAAATGATTTGGCTAAAATGTGTTATTTTTTTTATCAATTTTTAACTAAATGGATTTTTTGTAACAAATTATTTTCTTGGGAAAAAATAAAAATAAAGTCAGATACCATAAAATAATTTGTTTGTATAGATGGTTACAGCATATTGTAATTAGGAGCAGATAGGTTCACCTATCATCTGGTTCACACTCCACCCTAGTCTTTTGAACAAGAATAGAGCTTTATCCAGTGTTTCCGGTTTAAGATTAGGTTTCCGGTTCCTTCTAGTCTTTCATTCTCTTTCACTGTTAGTAGCCCCTTGCATCTTAGTGGCATTATCACCTTGCTTGAGGTGAATTAAAAAAAAAAATAAAATACCAGATTAAAAATGTGTGATTCAAAATTACCCTTTACGATAAGCATAGAAGTATTTTAATATTTCAGAGTAAATAGCAAAGAAAAAAAATGGTATATGAATCCTGCAGTCATGTGCTTGTAGCATGATAACAAACATGGCTTAGTATTAAGGAAACTAAAATCTTGCAAGTGGACAATAAAATAAAGTCATGTTAAAACATTTTTTAAATGTTAATTCCAATCTTTTATTTTAAAGATTTAAGGTGAAATTGAAAAATAATTATTAAACTAACAATTATTGATCTTTAATACATTTGTATTTGAAAACATGAAATATAAAAATATCACAATACAGGTTGACTTCTTATCATCCTAACTCAATCTCTAATTTAGTTATGTTTTTTTTAATTCTGCAACTTATTCTTTAAATTCATGCAACTTTTTAGAACACAATTCATTAAAATCATTAACATACAATCAACTACTTTTTGTTGATTTTATAACCAGGCCTACTCATATTTTCACAGAAAGAAAAATCATAGAGAGAAGCAACTGATTATCATCTATTCTTTAAAAAAAAATTAATTAAAATAAAATTATATATATATATATATTATGAATTGGACTAAGTCCGACAATTATTTTAATATGTTTTCTGTTTGTATGTTATTTTTATAGATACAAATATTTAAGTAAATGCTCTGTTTATAATAAACAGTATTAACTACATTTACCGGCCTGAATGTCTAAGAAATTTCATAGAAAATATGCATCCTCTGACAGGAAATCAAACCTGTATCCTACACAGAACCGACATATAGCCTGACGTGCTATACCATTTATCTACAGAGGAAGTGTCTCATTAACAAATTCAAATTACTGTTTTTAAACAACAAATTTCCTATGATTTTTCTCAGATGATCATATCTGCTGGTAAATGTAGTTAATTCTGTTTATTATAAACAGAGCATTTACTTAAATATTCATATTTATAAAAATAATGTATAAACAGAATATATATATTATCTGACAATGATTTTTCAAAAGAATTCATTATCCTCTTTTTGTGTGCTATTTCTTTCCTCTCTTTTTTCTTTTTCTCTTTCATTTTATTTTTATTGCCTATTTCGCTCCATTCACACACTGTATCCTATATTGCCAAATCTCTCAGCGCAAACACCTTTCCCTCCCCAGGTCCTATACCCTTTTTCCTCTATGTTCAATATCGCATTTCTCTCCCACCCACCACTAATCCCAATTTTTAAATGTAAGGTTATTTTCACAAAATGTTTTGCACAGTGAGAAATCAAACAGATCGGATTTTTACTAATAATTCCATCTACAAACAGGATTCTCTCCAGCCTCAAGAACTGCTGTTGGTGAGTCTCCACCATTTCTCTGTTTATTTCTTGCATCCACTGATGAAGGACACAGGCGTATCCAAAAATTCTGAACTTGGAACCTTAATCTCCATGCTTCATTTCTGTCATGTGGTTAATATTAATAAATGTTTTACATGATGGGTAAATTGTCACCATTTTATATTTTAAGTAGGAGAACCCAGTCATGGCTGTCACTCAGAAAATTTCTGTGATTGCATCACCCCTTACATCTGGCCACCTAACTCCCCCAGACTGCAACCCCCCTGATTATTATATATGGGGCACAATTATTATGGAAGTATTTACCAACTTAAACATGAAGAACACCATCCAGAAGAGTTGCAGGAGATTCTGAAGTCATCAGGAGACCATAGTGGAAGCCAATGGTGATTTTATTGAATAAATTTACTCTTTAGTATTTCAAGATATTTTTGTGTAATTTTGGTAAATATATCTGCTAAAATGAGATGTCAGTGTTATTTTCATTTTTGCATAATTTAGACAATTTATCCATTGCACCCTGTATATCATTATATATGTAAGACAATAAAAGAAATGAGAACGGGTACTTTTTACAGCTCCCAGATTATTTTTTTTTCCCAACTTACTTATTTTGCTAATATAAGTCACTAATGATTCATAAGCTATGCAAGAAAAACATCTTTATTCATTACTTTTAAAGATACTGTTAACAATAGGAGAATCAAATTAATGAGGGGAAACAGCTATAACTTCAAATGGGTATATTCATTCTTATAGGTATTTATATAATAACCAAAAATAGTTAATAAAAAAAAAGTCTTTATAAATTCCAGTGGCATCCTCTCTCACAAACACTGAACCAT
This sequence comes from Acanthosepion esculentum, assembly GCA_964036315.1. Classification (NCBI taxonomy): domain Eukaryota; kingdom Metazoa; phylum Mollusca; class Cephalopoda; order Sepiida; family Sepiidae; genus Acanthosepion; species Acanthosepion esculentum. The sequence continues at coordinate 75,144,449 of OZ038487.1, read as the reverse complement.
AGAAGTATTTGTACACAAGATGCTACACCTACAATCATCATAGAGATGTAGACATTTATTAAAAAAGCATAGTTAAACATTGTAGAATTGATGTCATGTCGAGTTGCTGCACTTCACTGTGCTAGATGGGAAACCTACATGATATTAGTTAGCTATCCTATGACTTTTCACAGTGTAACTATTTGCTACCACTTTCAACAAAAATTTTAACGTATCATTTCAAAGATGAAAGATCTTCAAGGTTTTTCAATTCACATGAATGAAATCATGATATTAAAATACTTGAAAATATCAGATTTATTGTTTATATTCTGATTTATCAATATTGTCACATGAAGCCCAAAGATTCATTTAAGAGAAAATTCTAGCATAATTTATAACATAAATTAGCAAGTCTAGCTAGGGGTGGTTGCTAAAAAAAAATCGGATCCAATCCTAAAAAACTGAGAGAAAGCTGTGTCCTTCATCAGTGGATGCAAGTGGATCCTAAATAAAAACAAGAACTACTTCTCTCAATGAATAAGTATAGACAGCTGACTCAATGTTATACTAAGATATCTCATTATCTATGGTCTCTCCAAGATTCACAAAGTTGGTATTCCATTGTGATATATAATCAGCTGCGAGGGTTCTACATACCATCCACTGAGCAGTTTCCTGCTGGATATAGTCAATCCACTAACAGAGAAGTCCTCACCATATGTTAAGAACTCAGAAAACTTTACAGACTTAATTCAAGCAACTCCCATCCATAACAATCTGTGATTAAGCTTGAATATTATGAGCCTATTCACTGGTGGGTTTATCTATTGGTGGTCTGAAACCAACTGGAAGCAGGCATCTCCAATGGAGACATACTATCATCCTGATAGATGACCTGATGGAAATGTTAACATTCTGTGCACAGAGAGCATACTTTCAACTAGACTGATATATACCAATAGAATGACGGGTTCACCACTGTCACCAGTGTTGGTGAACCCACACATGAAATACTTTGAGTATTGGGTACCAACAGTATGCTCAAGAAACATAGATGACACCTTCTTACTCTGATCTTACCAGGAAGCTGTACAATAAATGCTGGAGAATGTGAACTAAATAAAACTTCAATCCAATTCACAATGGAAGAAGAAAATAATCAGCTATCCTTCCTGGATGCACTAATAACTTGTACAAAGAAGACAGCTATATATCACAAGCCAACCTTCAGAAAATACCTTAACTTCAATTCCCACCATCCATATAGTGTAAAGAAATGGCTACAACACCATATAAATAAAAACATTAGTGGTGACCCAGACACACAAACAGTATATGATCAGCATCAAATGTACCTTTCAAAATAACATCTTCTGCAAGTAAAAACAGAAGAGTTAAGAAGGATGCTCAGAAAACAGTCACAGGTCATCTTCCTTATGTCAAGGGCCTATTGAAAAAAAAAAAAAAAAAAAACCCTCAGAAGATCTGCAGTCCATACAACATCATGACAATATTCAGAAGCAGCTCAACCATAAGGAGAAATCTCTGCAGAGTTAAGCCTAAACACAGAAAAACATAACCAAGATCCTTTACAGTTGTAGCAAAGAATATTACGGTGAAACCATCTGCTTCTAAAAGTAGAAGCTAGAAGAACATCAATAAGTGGGGGAATTAAATTAGGTATGGTTTATCATGTATAGAGGGAAAAGGATGGTTACCAACCCCTGTGGAATGAATTAAAAATACTAGACAGAGAGAACAACACTGGAGAGTCAGACATCTGAAAGAATCATCATATCTGTTAGGCTATGAGAACCTCCTTACTAGGCCTAGCACATAAATATGAGAGCTGTTAATAAAGAAAGAGAAATGAAAGCAAGGTTTCAACAGCAGCAAAGAAAAATCTTACTAAATGCAGTCAAATGTGTCAAGCAGCAACAATCTCATCAGCAGGCAGATTAGCTTCTACATTCAAAATTGTTCCATAGGATAATAGCCTAGTAGATTAAAGCATTCATTCATAAATTTGGTGACATTGTAATTGTGAGTTGAACTCAGTGGAAACAGAGCAAGAAATAACTTAGCAGTACTAAATAAGAACTAGACAACCTAAATATGTAAAATGTTGTTCAAAAAGTGACAAATTACATAAATAGATAATAAAAATGGATAACACCTATGGGTTACTAGATGTCTGAGGAAAACTAAGGAATATGTAAACTAAAACAACAAAGGCTAGTTTGAATAATTTGCGGAATAATAAATATTTGGTAGAATGTCATTACTTTTCCAATAAAAAATCATTTCAGAAATGTTCTCATTACTTTTCGTGTGAACTGCATATTGCCTCAGATAAATGTTATATAAGTCATCTGAAATATCCTTTTACTTTTAATAAAATATTTCAAAAATAAATTTTGCTTTCTCTACATGGTCCAAATATTGTGTATACACATGGTTATGTTATAAATATTGCACAAATCATTGTAAGTGCAACTATTTCATTCAAAATATGTAAGCATATTTATCCCAAAGAATATATTATAAGAATAAAATTATATTTCATATATTGATTCTATAAAATAAGCTAGCATAGTAACTGTCTTTTTCTTTATTATCTATGAATTGCCATGACTGAGAAAGTGGAGTGATTTCTTGCTGCCTTCAATATAGTTTTGAATTCAGAGTTGTCCTTCTAGACTGACTGATACTCAAAGCTAGAGAGTTCAGTTTATATTTCTAGTTACTCTACAGCTGTGTGGAGAAGAGATGGATTTATACCTTTTCCAAGAGCATTAATGCAAAAGTGAATGAAACAGACCAGGTTAGAATTTCAACTCAGTTTGCAAATGTCACTTTCTATGTCAATAACTGAAACTATCTGTACATCTTTATTCTGTTTTATAAATCACTGTAAGCAAAAATAATCAAAGAAAGCTATGACAAAAAATAAAAAGCAATACATTAGTAATTTTTTTGTTTTTATGAGGACACAAGTCATGTGAATCTGATGCTTCTTGGTTACAAGGCAACCAAAAAAGCTATATTGTTGATTACATATGAAAAAGATTAGCACAAAGTAGATAGAAAGCAAAGGAGTAAAAATGAAACAGATAAACTTTCCATAAGTAATTATTTAATATTCAATAAGTATAAAAATCAACTTATAAACTAATCCCAAAGATTTTTTAGACATAATAGCCAAATATATGACCAAAGAAAAAATTCAATGAACAGTGTATCATTTTAATGAATCTTACAACACAGGTTTTCCTTCTGGAAGCTTTTATCTGAAGCAAATATAATGCACAAAAAAGGATTTACTACCAAAATATAAAGGATTAAATATATTTGACATGATTTTTTAAGAAATATTTTATATAAATACAAATGATACAATTTTTCAGAACAAGTGATAAATGTAATTTTTTAAAAAAATCTCTTCACCCCAAGCAAGGCAATAAAGCCACTAAGATTCAGTGTGTGTGTGTGTGTCTGTGTGTGTGTCTGTGTGTGTGGTGGTGGTGGGGGGTACAAAGTGTGAAATGATATAAAGAAAGGAGAAACATTAAGGAGCAAGAACAATAAAAGAGCATGAATTTTAATTTAAGGTTAATTTTAACACCTCCAAAACAAAATTTCTCCATTAATCATTTGAGAGACCCCTTGCTGCCTTCCATCAGCATGGCTGATGCTATCCTCCAGGAAAGTGACTCATTGCACCTCCTCGGGCTCACATTCTCTGCTGATATGAAGTGGAAAGACTATATTGAATCCATTGTTAGGTCACTGCTAAGAAAGTCAGTTCAGTAGGTCAGGTGAGACAATTTTTCTCTCCAGAATCTATCTTACATATCTATGTCTACCATTCACCCATGCTTAGAATATTGCTGTCACATATGGTCCAGTGCCCCTGCTATTTACCTTGTGCTCCCTGATAAGATCCAAAGAAGAATCTGAAATATTATTGGGCCTGACCTGGCATCTCAGCTTCAGTCACTTTCCCACTACCATAAGGTTACCACTGTCTTTTCTATAAATACTTTCATAGTAATTGTTTGAATGAGCTCTTCACTATGGTACCTAAAGTTCTTTTAATTTAAGCGCAGCACTAGACTGGCATCAAAACCTCATCAATTTACAGTTGAGCTAGCTAGATGTAGCCGTAAATTCTATGCTAACAGTTTCTTCTCTCACACTTCTCGCTTGTAGAACTACCTTCCAGCTCCATGGTTTCTAGCCAACTTTAATCTGCAAAAATTTAAATGCAATATCAATCGCTATTTACTGTCCACCTGATTAATCTCTTCTCTTTCTGCTCATCATTAATGTTTCTGTTCCTAATTCTTCCACACCATGTAATCCCTTGTGTTTTAGTGGCATTACAGTCTTACTTGGAGTGATTCCAGTAAAAGAAAAAAAAAAGAAAGAAAAAGAATCAAGAAGACAGAAGATAATGATGTACTTTTAAATTTTTGAAAACCAAAGAAGCTGGAAGAGTGTTCCACAAACAAGAAATGTGAAAAAAAGAAGCTGTTATATATAACTTACTGTTACATGTAACCATTAATTTTATATATATATATATATATATATATATATATATATATACTCAGGGTGTCCGAGAATTTTTTTTAAAACTCACTTATTTCTGTTCATCATGTTTAATATGTATTAGATGTGTATAAGTTTCTAATTTTGTTTATAACTCTATAATTATTGTAATTATATATATTTAATCTTTTTATAATTTAAAATTGTTCTTTACTTGGGTCTTACTATAAATACTTGTTTTGAGTTTGAGATTATGGATGAAATTTCTACTTGAAGAAAGTTTGAATTAATTGATGTATTTATAAAAATCCAGGATCCATAAGGAAATGTAATCTTTGAAAATATTTTAAAATCTGTTTATTTGTGAATTATAGTTTAAAAATTAACATATTTAAAAAAAACTTATGTAATTCTATGTAATGTTATGTAATTCTTTAAATTGTCTTAATTTCTCTTCATTGAATATTAATTATTAGTTGGAAAAATGTTGATCTGACATTGTAATTACATACTTCTTGACATTGTTTTCATCATGATAGATATTTTATATTTTTCCTTTGAGTGTCTTTTGCATTTGAAAGACTTCATATAAATTCTTATATAGTATAATTATAAAAGATCCATGTTAGCTGTTGTGGTAGGATCCACCTAATTTGCATAGTGGAGTACCGACTATATAAATATGGTTGGTACCGGGAAGACAGGAGAGGCGAATCAAGAAATTGGTTCTGTGTCTCGTTTTTTCCGACCGTTTACGACCGTTATTTTTCAGCTTGTGGGATTATCTGTTTACGTCAACGACCTTTTGTTTGTGTGAACTGTTTTGTTACGTTAAGTTGTTTTTTTTCTGTTTTTCTTTCATACTGACATTCTTTGCAAAAAAGTTTGATTTTTTTTCCTTTTTTTTCTTTTATCACCCCTCTTTTCACTATATTCATTTATTTTTAAATTAGGTTTTTATTTTGTTTTATTTTTCTATAACCCTCCCCTTTAAAATCCTTCTTTTTTTCCACGTATTTATTTTGTCTTACCTTTTAAATTTCTCTTCATTTATTACGTAGTAATTGTTTCTTTTCCTTTTTAAAATATCATTTAAGTCAGTCTTTTTTATCATTTAAGCGTTCTGTGTTAAAATTTCTGTTTATTTTTGTTAATCTGTCTCTATTATTGTTTGTATTTCTTTCGTCTTCTGGTCGGACTAGATTTTTCTAGCGGCCATATTGTAAATTTTTTAATTGTTTCGTATTTTAAAAAAAAAAAGTTATTGTTAAACGTTTTCTTTTTTTGTATTATTGTATTAATTTTTGTTTTGCAATTGTAACCTTTCTTTTTCAGTTTTAAAAAGTTTTGTGACCGTTACTTGATTTATATTTGTCTTTTTCGTTTAACTTTATTGTTTTCATTTCGCCGTTAGGCAATCTTTGTTTTTGTTAAATTCTGTATGTGATATATCCCCCCACTCCTATAGGCGATCTTTGTTTCTTCCCATCCCTCCCCTTCCTTTCCCTTCCCTTCCCGCCGTATGATTTTTTTTTAAAAATGGATAAAAAGAAAAATAAATCCACTTCTTTTTTGATAAAAAAGAAAAAACCAGTAATAGACATTAAAAAGTCTGTCAAAAGACATTTATTTTCTATCAATAAAAATTCGCCAGACAAAGACGATCCACTGGAGTACCCACTTTTAGAGGAAATAATGGAAGAACAAAATAGGTCTAGTCCTAATAATAGTCAAAAAAATGTAGTAGATAAAAATAGTCCAATTAAAAAAGCTATGGAAGCCCAAAAGGGTCAGAATCCAAAAGCTTTGGAGGCCCAAAAGGGTCAGAATCCAAAAGCTTTGGAAGCCTAAACTACTGAAGACGAAAATGGCCAAAATCCAATGGAAGCCAATAAGCGCCAAAATACAAAAAGTATGGAGTCTAAAAATGGCCAAAATACAGAAAGTATGGAGGCCAATAATAGCCAAAATGACAATAATATGGAGGCCAATAATAGCCAAAACAAAGAAATAAACAATTCAGAGGCCGGGGAATCGCCCTCTTGTTGGTCGTCCCCACCAAAATGCATTATCAATTTAGTGGAGTTCTTGGAGCATGCTAAGAGTTACGCTCACCTTGTCGTAGAAGGTGGACTCTTAGAAGACCCCATAGAACTAAAGAAAATTGAAAAAAGAATTGTGTCAGTTTTCGTCGTCGACAAGCGTACGCGCAAAATTTGTCGTTCGACGAAAAACACTGTTGAAAACACTAGAGTCCTTGGGGTTTAAGCCCCTCAGAATAGTTAAGGGAGCAAAATTCTTCATGTGGGACGTACTGCTACGCACGCCTGAAGATTGCGTTGCTATGTCTAGCCGTGATCTTATAGTACGAACGGAGTACGAAGGCCGAAGACGGACCAGTGACAGTATATGAGGTCCACCCTCAAGTTATCGGGGAACACATTGCTGCATTTTTGTCCCAGTATGGCGAAATTCTGGGCGCCTCCTGTCATAGTCTGAACGGGGGTGGAGCTTTGATATCATGTTGGACGAGAAGGCCTTCCGCTCCATCCCCAACTGTCTGGATGTTGGTAGCTTGAAGTTACCGGTCATAGTAACTGGCCGAAAACCGGTATGCTGGAAGTGTGGAGAGATTGGTCACCTCTCCTCTTCCTGCCCAGGGAAGAAGGCCCCTGGCAATCAAGCACCAGTAGACCAAAATCCCCCTCTGACCGAGTCTTTACCTTCCGCCTCGCCTGTAGTGGGCGTACCAGCTGCTGGGACCGGGTCGGTTAATCCGCCGGTTGGTGAAACATCGAAAACCACTTTCCCCAAAGAGCCTTCGCCCGCTGCTCGTGCAGTTGCGGAGGGGGAATGGCTGGTAGCTGGTAAGGCCAGAGGGAAGCACCGGACAGCGGGTCCTCAGTCCCCGGAAACCCCAAGGGCGAAAGACACGGACAGCCTCACTCCATCTTGCAACGCTAAGGGCGATGCCTCGGCCTCTCAGCTATCATTTAAAGAACAACAAAAAAGTATGACTCAGCTTTTGAAAAAACTGAGAAAATAAAAGAACTGAAGAAAAAATTAGATAGCCAAAAACAGTCTCCAAACACTGATCCTATTCCATCCACGTCCTCTGCCCAGTCCACACTCTCTCCCATGAAGAAACCTTCCCCTCCGTCAACCCGGTCCAACTCTCGTCCTCACAGTAGAGATCCTAGCCCCTACAAACATAGGTCCTACTACACTCCCCTTCAAACCCCTACTGCTTCCCCTGTTAAACAGAGATCCTCCAACACACCTCGGAAAACTCCCTGTCCTTCCCCCTCTACTAAAGCAGAAATGCCTCCTCCCGCTACAAAACGGCAGAGAAGCCCTGCTCAGGAGAAGAAAGAAAGAAAAAAAAATCAGAAATTTATTTTCAAAACCGGAGAGGATGTCTGTCGTGTTTCACCGGCTCAGGCCGAGAGAGCCCGCGATTACGGTAATCGCCTCAAAGAACTTAAATATTTGCTGTCCATAAGTCAGTATGCGGACCTAGACGTAGAGGTTCCGCAGAACTTCCCACTTACTCAAAGGGTTCTAACAGTGGTTAGAACCGGAACTGGTGCTAAACAGATATGGGCAATGTTGGATGAGGCCATCAACGCTTACAAGATGGCCTTACTCATAGCTATTGTAGAAAATGAGCAAATTAATCATCTGAAGCAATTTTGTGCAGGGAGGGACCCCGTTTTAGTTCACCCATCCCTCTGATGGCGGTCTGGGGATGCCTTGCGTTGAGACTTGTCAACATACGCTTCGCATTTCATACCTAGACCGGATGTGTATGCAAGTGGATGAGAAGGGCGAATTCTGGAAGGAAGACGTCCATAAACATTTTCCATCCTTGAGAAATGTGCGCTCGTGTGAGGAGGAGGTCGGTCGTACTCCTCGAGGCGAGTGCTCTTTCTATCGTGAATGTCGGATTGCCCTCAAGCGACTCTTACGGGCGAAGGATGGCCTCTCTGACGTCCAGCCCTTGTCCCGTAAGGCATTATATCAGGTGGAACGTTCAAGATAGGCGAGCTCGGTCTGACGAAGCGGGAGGCTCGTTGCATATGGCCTTGTGTGCCCGGGTTGAAATGTCTCACTAACCCTGAGGCATCACTCACCTGGCTGGTGATTCGAAGGGCCCTCTGGGTCGCCAAAAGACTTCGCTCAGCGGGTTTGGCAAAGTCGCCAAACTGTGTTCGCTGCAGTGGGGAGGTGGAGACCCTAGGTCACGCCTTCTTTCATTGTAGTGTTGTAGTTCCACTGTGCAAGTTTGTTGAAGACATCATGGTTTACATGCTGCGCGGAAAGTTTTTTGTCCTCGAGGCCGGTTCCGTCTGTAGCAATATAGTACCGCCGTTGACCAAGGCTGAGCACTATGTGTTCCTTTGCTTACTGGGGGTTATGCGAGTCGTGATATGGACGACGCGACAGAAGGAATTCCATGGGGACGAGAAGTTTACCGCTTCCCAACTGATCTTGTTCTTTAAGCATCAGCTTAAAGTCAAGATCAGGACGGAAAGGAAGCAACACCATCCATTGGAATTTGGCGAAAGGTGGGTGAGTCTTGCGCGTCTCTGCAGAGTGAAAGGTGCTGACTTAGAGTGGCATTTTGATGCCGGTTAGGAGGATATTGTTTTTGCTGGGTTGAACATTGGCAACCCACCCCTTAATAGGTTAGTGTAGGCCGTTTTGTTGTTTTTTTTTTCTCTCCCGTTATTAAACTTAGCTAGGTTGTGTATGCGCATTGGCCCCCTTTTATTTTTCGTCCCTATTTGTTTTTCTTTGAGTTTAATTCCCCATCCCTCCCATCGTTAGGTGGCTAGTGTCGTCAGTTCTCTGGTGGGTGCGGGGCGACTTTCGTTTCGGGTATGTTGTTTCGTGACTGTTTTTGTGTTTGGATGAGCGTATGTTTGAGTGAATGGTTGGGATGCACAAATGTTTTTATTTCTTTCCAAGTCCCGCATTGATTTCGTCCAGGGAACTGATGCTACTGCTACATTTAGTTGCTTTGTGGGGGTTTTATTACTAACAAAAAATTTGTTTAGTTTCTTGTATATAGTTCTTATACATTTGTAATTACTCATTGGGGTTTTTAAATTGTTTTTATTCCTCCCCCCCACAAACATTGAGCTGCATATATGGGGACTAGTTAGGACATCATGGAGTTTTTGAGGTATTATGGTGTTTGAGGTAAGAATGGTAATGTAAGAATGAGTTGTTTTGGTGAAAGGAATATTGTCAGTATGTTTGGGTCAGTGATTGCGGTAGCTAAGTTTAAACGCTAAGACAGAAGAAGACCAGCCTTTTCCCCCTTTTCGGCCTTGTGCCACATTTGTACCTTTGTACAATAAATATTGAGGCGAATCAAGAGATTCAACTAGAGACTCTGCCCGACTGCGACTTAGTCAACACATTCTCCAGGAACGGTCTTCCCAGGAATATACAAGACTATATGTAAATATTGTGTACACTTTCTTGTTTCAATACAATTTGTTCTAAGTACATTTTGTATTGCATTATTATTCCATGCATTAGTCAAGTTTCAACAATGGCTACGAAGTAGAAAGAACCATACGAAAAAAAAAGAATTAATAATTGAGAGTTTTCAACAATTGGGACAAGTCATTGAAGAACCCAGGCTGAAAAAAAAATTATTAATTAAAAGTCCAACATTTAACGTAACGACGAAGGATTCTGAACTTCTGGATATGTAGAACTCGTTAAAGGACGACTAAGCATAAAGGAACGTTCACTCAGAAAAATTTTGCAATGTGTCGTAAACGAATAACGGTGATTTTAAATTGAAAAAATTATCTACAACGAGACACCCGCTAAAAACAAAAAAAAACTGGCCGACTACAAAACATGCATGGAATTAAAAGGCGCACAAATACACCGTGTCGACTTTGAAAGGTAACGAACTTTAAAAAATTGTTTTTTTGTTTGTTCAACAATATAGTGACGAATTACCTGACGAATATAGTGACGAATTGAAATACGCGAACAGAAGTCGAAAACGAAAAAAAAAAGTCCGACGGTCTCTGTTCACAAAAAAAAAAAAAAAAATACCAAAGTTGATTATCACGGGCGTGAATGTAAAAGCAAGACATAAAATTAAAAAGTCGTACGTTGTTTCGATTTTCTGGTCAGCTTATATGATATCCATGGATACACAAATTAAAAGTATATTCTTTGTTGCATGAACACTATCAGCTAAAGATGGATGAACTATCCAAAGTCATATCTGAATTATTCAAATCCCAGCATGAACAGTTTGCCTTATTAATAAGGGAACAACAGATAGCACAGCAAAAATATCAAGAAAAGCAAGATGAAAGACAGCAAAAATATCAAGAACAGCAAGAGGAAAGACTTTTAGAAATTCAAAAGTTAACACTGGAGAAATTAAACAACTATCAGGCAAATGAAGGAAATTCTTCATATTTTAATAACACCATATTTAATTCGATGGAAACTTTCAACTATGTGCCAGACGAAGAAAAAACGTTTGAAGCGTACTTTAAACGATATGAAGATATTTTCTACACAGACTGTGAAAACTGGTCGAATTCAAAAAAAGTCAGTCTATTACTAAGAAAGCTAGGTACAGCAGAACATAGCAAATTTGTAGATTTTATTCTACCGAGAAAAACAACTGAATTGGAATTCTCGGAAACAGTGAAATTGCTAAAAGAGCTGTTTGGAGCAAATATGTCGCTTTGGCATAAGCGATGGTTATACATGAATGTCTCTAAATCCGACGATCAGGATTACTTAACATCTATAGTGAATAGACATTGTGACAATTTCAGATTGGCAGAGATTACGGTTGAAGAATTCAAGTGTTTAATTTTTTCTCAAGGACTGGTATCCAGTAAGAGTGCCGAAATAAGACGTAGAGTTTTGTCTAAACTCGAATCTGAACAAAACCTTACCCTGCAAAAGTTAGCAGAGGAGTGTTAACGGGCCGTAAGTTTAAAGAAAGAGTCTCAAAAAATCGAAGAAGCTGGCATTGCTTATATTAAAAAAATAAAAAAACAGTCAAATTACCCATCAGCAAAAAATTGGAGTAAAAATTCGGCGTATTTTAAAAATAGACAAGAAAAATTAAATAAAAAGAACGAGGATGGAAAAAAGGTCCCACCATATAATTGCAGACGTTGTAACGAAAGACACTGGGAGGTAAATTTCCCATATAGAAATAAGAAATGTTTCGTGTGCCACAAGAATGGTCACAAAGGATCGTGTTGTAAAACAAAAAAATTCAATAGCCGAATTAGACAAACAAATTCGAATATCAAATCAGATAGAGATTTGAGGAAATATGTGACGACTGAAATATTTAAAAAGAATATCAAATTTCAACTCGATTCGGGGTCAGATTTAACAATAATGAACTATAAAACATGGAAAATTTTAAAAAGGCCTATAATAATGAAGTCAACGAAACTCGCTCGAACAGTAACTGGAAAGGAAATTAACTTCGAAGGCGAGGTTGTACTTCCCATGAAATTGAACGGGATCATTAAAAAAATAAAAGTTTTCATTCTGAAAAATGGAGAAAACTTGATGGGTACAGATTTTATTGAAACATTCGAATTGTGGGATAAACTGTTAAACTCATTCTGCAGAAAAGTAGAAAGTAATACGCAAACAAGACAGGACATTAAAGATGAATTAAAGAAAAAGTTTCCCGAAACCTTCACACCTGGTCCTGGAAGATGTAACAAGTTTGAAGCTAAATTTGAATTAAAGGAAAATACTATGCCAATTTTTAAAAAGAAATGTAACGTGCCTTTCGCAAGTGTAGAGAAAATTAACGAAGAACTTGATAGGTTGGAAAAAATGGGAATTATTTCGAAAGTAGAATCTAATTCATGGGCTGCGCCGATTGTGTGCATAAAAAAGAAATCAAACCAAATCAGAGTCTGCGTTGATTTTTCGACAGGGTTGAACTCGGTAATTAAGGACTACCATTACCCGTTACCGAGTCCGGAGGAGATTTTTAACAAGCTAAATGGCGGAGTGATATTTTCAAAAATCGACTTATCAGATGCCTATCTCCAAATTCCCGTCGAAGAGAAAGGTTCGAAGTTACTAGGGATAAACACGCATAGAGGTTTATTCAAGTACAACAGGCTTCCTTTTGGTATTAAAGTGGCACCAGCCATTTTTCAACAAGCGATGAACGTCATGTTGAATGATTTAGACTTTGCGTGTGCCTACTTAGATGACATCATAGTAAGGAGTGCAAACGTCGACGAACATCGAGAGCACCTCAATAAAGTATTTAAAAAGATTCAGGACTTTAGATTTAAAGTCAAAGAATCAAAGTGCGAATTTGGTTTGGAGGAAATTAAGTATTTAGGTCACATAATCAACAAAAATGGCAGATTTCCAGATCCGGAAAGGTCCATTGCGATTAGAGACATGCCGACGCCCACTAATGTGGCGACGCTACAGAGTTTTCTGGGGCTCGCAAACTATTATCAAGCGTTCATTAAAGGAATGTACAATCTAAGAGCTCCGTTGAATGAACTACTAAAAAAAGACAAGGCATAGGAATGGACGGTAGAATGTCAGAAAGCCTTTGATGAAATAAAGAAAATGCTTACGTCCGACCTCTTTTTAACCCATTACAATCCAAAACTTGATATTGTAGTGGCAAGTGACGCTAGTTTATACGGGGTAGGAGCGTGTATTCAACACATAATGCCAGATGGTTCTAGAAAACCAATTGCACATGCTTCGAGAGCATTACTCCCAGGAGAACGAAGTTACTCACAGATAGAAAAAGGGGAGCTGAGTATCATTTTTGCCATAACAAAATTTCATAGATACATCTACGGCAGACATTTTATGTTAGAAACGGATCATAAACCTCTGATCACTATTTTTGGTTCAAAGAAAGGGTTACCTGTTTATACGGCAAATCGACTGTTAAGATGGGGAACCATTCTTCTCAATTATGATTTTCACATAAAGCACCTATCATCCAAAAATATAATTCATGCGGATACTTTATCAAGACTCGTACCGAGTCAAGAAGAAAGATTCGAAGAATCAATTATTGCAAATATCAGAGCAGATTATGAGGTGAAAAGCATGGTAAACAACATTGTAAGAGAGCTACTGGTTACATCAAAGGAAATCAAAAAAGAAGCTGAAAGCGATGATTTCATTTTAGAAATAAAAAGCAAAATGGTAGCAAATGACCAAAAAGTGCAGGAGATTTACTCAATATGTGACGGAATTTTATTATATGGCGAGAGAGTAGTAGTACCAAAAAAGTTGCCGAAAAGAATCCTACAGGACTTTCATATGGGTCACCCGAGGATTAATAGAACAAAAAGCTTAATGCGAAGCTTTGTATATTGGAAAGGAATGGATGTGGATATCGAAAACATGGTTCATCGATGTAAAGGGTGTGCGTTAGCAGCTAAGGCACCACCTATAGTACACAAACCATGGCCCAAGACGGATCATCCGTAGACAAGATTACACATTGATTTCGCTGGTCCAGTAGAAGATTATTACTACTTAATAGTGGTAGATAGTTTTACAAAATGGCCGGAAGTACTACGCTGCAAAAAGCCTACGTCCAATACCACAACAACTTTTTTGCATGAACTATTTGCACGGTTCAATGTGCCAGTGTGTATTGTGAGTGACAATGGTACACAATTCACTTCTGAAGAATTTAAGGAATTTTGTGAGTTATATCAAATTAACCACATAACGCCGCCGCCGTATCATCCGAGATCCAATGGACTCGCAGAAAGATTTGTCGATACGTTAAAGCGCGCTCTGAAGAAAGCCTCAGGAGTTCCAACGGAAAAGGCGCTTCAGCAATTCCTACAAGTATACAGAATCACGCCAAACCAGAGAACACACTCAAACATGGCACCAGATGAACTAATGTTCGCTAGGAAAATTAAGTCAGTGTTTGACAAGCTTTTGCCAGGAAAAAATAGAGTAAAGAATACTATGTATACAGCTAGAAAAAGATACACCGCTGGAGAGAAGGTGTTTTTCAAGTGCTACAGAAACAACGTTGAGTTCTGGGAGCGAGGCATAGTGGACAAGAGAATCGGTGACCTGATTTACATAATTAAAGGGCCGAAGAATACTCATAAAAGGCACCAGAACCAACTTAAAAAATGTTACGTTCTAGAGCATGAAGAAAGTATACCGGATGAGGAGGAAGATCCCATTGATGTAATGTATGATGTTTTTCAAGTAGAACCTCTGCAGAATACTCCTGAACCGAGAAGATCCAGTAGGAAACGAAAGTTCACGGACCCATTGGACGTGAACCCAAAACGGAAAAGATATTAAAATTAAGCGGATTGACATATACATATGAAGTATGCAAATGGGATCTACAAAGAAATAGCCATAATCATCATCCCATATAGGAAGCCAGTTTGAAATCCAAAAGGGATTCCAAGGCTTGGGAGTGGGGGGGTGTTGTGGTAGGATCCACCTAATTTGCATAGTGGAATACCGACTATATAAATATGGTTGGTACCGGGAAGACAGGAGAGGCAAATCAAGAGATTCAACTAGAGACTCTGCCCGACTGCGACTTAGTCAACACATTCTCCAGGAACGGTCTTCCCAGGAATATACAAAAGACTATATGTAAATATTGTGTACACTTTCTGTTTTCAATACATTTTGTTCTAAGTACATTTTGTGTTGCATTATTATTCCATGCATTAGTCAAGTTTCAACATTAGCTGATGTTTATTACTTTAGCATTGTCTCCAATGTATTTTCTCTGTATTTAAAACAATTCAATATCTTAGGTGTTTATTTGTTTCTAGGTTCTTAGAAATGTGTTTTTGCTTGTGCTTGTATTATAGTCATCTACTGATAAAACAATGTTTTGCTCATAAATTCTTAAATTCTACTCTTTATTTGCCTGGAGAATCTTCTGACTTTCCACTTAGAACTGAATCTCTATTGAGTGATATGCATATAACTCCACCCATGGTTTCTGCTATCATCTCTAAACTGGATCCCCACAAAGTATGTAAACTTAATGGTATCCTAGTAGTCTTTAAGCAATGTGCATCTGCAGTGGCTCCTTTTCTCTTTAAACTCTACAATAAATGCTTCTTGCTTTCCTGCTTGTTTGAAATCCTCTTTTTATAATTATTTTATAATTTTATTTTCATTCCCTTTCAGAACCCTATTAATAACGAAAACACAAGAATGCATCTTTGTTGACCCACCCCACCTTGTATTCAGTAAGCAGTGCAGGATATAACTCCTGAAAGGCTTCAAAATGCGTCTCACAATGCTAAGTGAGATGTGAAATTTGCAGGGATACAAGTAGAGCACATGTTGAAAATTTTCAATGAAGTTTTGACATAAGATTTAGAAATCTGTTTTGTATCTTAATTAAGTAATAAATATAAAAGTGTGTCAGTTTTTTTTTTAATTCTCCTAAATTCATTGAAATAGTTAATTCTCGGACATTCTATTTACATATTAAACATGACCAACATGGACATTAACTTAAAAATAAAAAGCTGTTAAAATACAATTATAAAAACAATAGAAATAAATATATTGTTTATATTAATAAATTATAACATCAAAGTAAACAAGATCTACAAGTTCATTCACAACATGAGGAGCATCAAAACACTGTTAAAATGTCTCATCCTCTAAAATACAACTTTTTGTAAGTAAAATCTAAGTGGCCTTAATATTGAAAAATAATATTTCAAAACCTCATTTTTTTAAAAAAAGATTCATATTATATATCATAATATTTACTGCTACTATTGAAGCCTTAGTGATAATATCATTCATTGGATTTTTGACAATAACAATTTGTAACTTTTTGTAGCCACTATATACAAAATATTAATAGTTTCTGTTCTGACATCATATTGCAAATAACATACATTAAATACAAAGAAAGTAGACTTTATAGTTATTTTAAAATTCTGTTTAGTTATTTCTTAAGTTGATATTTTGTGTGAGTAATTTTTTTTTCATACTCTGGCTTATTTGAACTATTACTCACATTCTTGATTGTTATAGATGTTATTGTAGATACAATGTTCTGGTTAGATACCCTCTAGCTAACTTCAGTTGTCCATTTTTGGGCTGATAAGGGGTATATATTAGCTGATTATTATTTATTTTTATCCTCATGATGGCATTCCTTGCTCATTCTTGCTGAATGTAAGTATTTTGATTTCACTACGTGATCCAGGAATTGAACTCAACTTACCAGTAACATTCTTCATTATGCAAAAATTATTTTTATATAATTTATTCAAAAATATAAGTCATATATTTTCTGAATAATTCAAAAAAGCTATATAAATATATGTGTGTACGTGTGTGTATGGTAGAGAGAATAATCAAGGTTATATGATATTTTAATGTTCTGGCAAACTAAAATTGCAATTAATGTTGACTTAAAAATGAAAGAGTTATACTTACAGAGAGTTAAATTTCAGGTTTTATGTGGCTTGTGATAATATTTGAAAAGTCTCATCATTGAAATATTATATATCATTTACCTGAAAAACAAGAAAATAGGTGTAAAAATTTTTCATAATTAAAAAGTAGGATAAAGAAAATTTTTATTGATAAGGTTGCTTTATTTTAGTAGTTATTAATAATTTATATCTTTGTTTCTAAATAAAACTTGTGATTTTTTTTATCAGTCTGTTATAACAAGAACAACCTATTGGCAATCTTTGTTATTACAATTACAGTAATTTATCAAAAGTGCTTAAAAAATAAATCACAAAAAGTTTATATTTAATGTTAGCATAATAGGATGTATCTCTGGTTTAATTATAATCTCTTTCTATGTTAACTGATTATAGTCATTTGACTGGAAGTTTTTTCCACTCTGGCTATTGACAGTCTTCCAATCTACTGATATTTACTTTAGCCAGTCTGATGAAACAGTGAGTCATTTGAGAATAATTTGTATTTGAAGTGAAATGTTGAGAAAATGGATAACAATTGGATTCAATTTTTTTAACTTCAGTTGGTAACTTACAGATAAAGTTTCTCCATTTAGACAAGAACCTTTATTAACAAGCTTAAAATTCAAAATGTAAGCATTTTGAGTAGAAAATGCTCTGCATATCTGCCCATTAACTAAAAGCAAGGCGAGCTGAGAAAGGAATGTAAAATGATGCTTATAAAATACAAGCATTTCTCATTTAAAATATATCCTTACTAAGAAAAACAAATCAAAAGTTTAATCACTAGTTTTTAATTATTAATGTCTAAAAATAAAACAAAAATTTTCATAATGCCATAGAGCCATTATGTATTTGTTAAATCTTAGTCATCAGTTTTTAATGGGTCATAGTTTTATTGCATATATACATCAAGTAAAAATATTTAAGCTTTAAAATGTTCTATGACAATGTTAGAAATGAATCCTACAATTGAAAAGACTTTTTAGTGAGCATACAAATGAAATTTGTCTCCATATTCAGAGTCACCAATGTCAAGCCAAAATTTTTAAAAATTATTCTTTAAGGAACATTGTTATATAACAGTTGCTGATTATTCTATAACCAGTTGTCCATAGATACTTTAAAGATTTTGCTATTCTCTTTGTAATTGATCATTTTTATTGAGAAGGAACTTAATAACCTCCAAGAAAGTAATATATTGAGTGTATCAAATATTACACTATATAATACAATACTAATGAGTGTTTTCATGTAAACTTATTCTTCTAAAATTGCACAATATACAAATAATTAAAGAAAACTTTAAAAGATTTCTTACTAAAGTTATACAAATGTTAAAATTATCAATATAATTATCTAATAAATCCTAATACACCCAAAATCAGAAAGTTAAAAACGAATGCAAACATCGATATCCTTACTTTTTGTGCCTGTATTAAATTGTGAATATCAAATTTACTAACCAAGTTTAGTTTGCTGAAATAAAGCATTATACTGTGTGTAAATGTCAAATAATTGGATAAGAATTTCAAAGATATAACTGATTTTAAAAATAGAGCAATCACAAAAAGTCTTTGCAATAGGTAATATTTTCCTTTTTATAAAAATAGTGGCACTTTTACTTGATATAAATGCAAAAAGCTTTTTCTTATATCAGCCAAATCATAAAACAGTTAAAACACCAGAATTTATTGACTGGTGCTTAACTGCAGTAACTAGAATCCTCAGAAAAAAAAAATCCTCCTGTAAAATATTCACATTTATATACAAAATAATGTATAATACATACTACTTACAAAACTTTTCAAAAGTAAGATATTCTTGATTATTTTCATAATTGATATAATCAATAAATGAAATGTCTGTAACCAGAGGAAATGTTTAAATGCTTGAAAATACACTGAAATCCTTTTAAAATATAAAACTAAATAGTATATGCTCATAAAAGCAAATCATAACCAACTTCTCACCACCCTGCAAGTTATAGAGTGTATAGCAGGGTAGGCAGGGTTTTATAACCTTGAGTAGCAGTCAGGCTAGGAGAAGGACAATTCTAAATTTAAAACATTAGGTACAGAAAGCAATTGGGAAACCACCCAACTATATTTCCCAAAAAGTATGACACTTCTCAGATAATAAAGGAAAGGAATCTGTGGAGACCCATGATCGCCTATGTCCTAAAGGGGACATGGCATTATGCAATTTATATTTTACTAAAACTTTCAATTGTTTTGATTTTGTAAAAACAGTTTGTTTTTATTTAATAACAGAGAAACTATATAATTTTTTAGTTTTATAAGTACCACTTGCAATTTGATGATCTAATTGTTAAATAAGCAGTTCATTTTGACTGGAAATTATACCATACATCTTAATGTTTGTATATACAATAAATATTACAATATAGAACAGGTTTTATTGAAATAAAATGTGATAGGTATATTTTACTTTTTAAACTCTTTTTCCATAACAACTGAGCATCCTAAAAATATGTTCAATTTTTGTTCTTAGCTGATTATAACATAATTTATATTAAACTCATAGGGACATTGAAAAAAAAGAACATTCTTAGTAATACTTCACTTGCCAAAAATATATGCAAACAGCAGGTACCAAAAAAACAAAATGAAAAAAACATTATGGGGGTATAATCCAAAAGTTTGGTGAGTTTGAATATGAAAGAAATTACCTATGCAAACACCTAGTATCCACCATCTAATTTTCTTATAGTAATCAAAGCATTTTTTGAAGATTCCATATAAAAAAATAGGTTATCTCCCCTTGCTCCTGCTGCTGTTGAAAGATTCTATTAACTACTTTTAATGGTATAACCCAGTTTTCAAGCAAAATCTTATTTGGCACATAATTATGAATGCTAAATTAGTGCAGCCAAAGATATCAATGGAGACATACTGTTTTAGCTAGCTCTGGAGAAAGGAGCCCAAACCAGTGACAATCAAGAAAGCCTGCCTTGAAAGAGAAGATATGTGTTTGAACTTTCCAGATGTCCCCCAAGACAATCAACCTTTGTTTGAATGTCAGATAAGTGTAACAAACTGTTTCTAACTGAAATATATTGGAATTGACCCAACTGTTTCGCTATACCCACTAAAAGCACGTTTTTTAGCAACTCCCTCATTTCACGTTTTGATGTTTATGTTCTTTGTATATAAAATGTTTTTATTCAATTGTCTCTTCCTTGTCATCTGCCCAACTTGATGTGGAAGTCATTAAAAATCCCACATTTTGCTAAAGATATGGTATATTTATATATACGCAGGCAAATATATTGGCATGATGACAATGAGAATTTAAATAAAAATTTGTTAGAGACATATTGAATAGGAAGGTAGTGAGAGAGGGTATTTCTTAAGCTGCTGTCCTTTTATAGATGAAAGAATTTGTTATTTCAGTTGAAAAAAAACCCAAAAAACTTACCTGCAAAAGAAAATATTTTTTGTTGCTTTTATGCAAAATTTATTGAACATGCAGTGTAATTAATGATTAATGTTTTTAACTTTCATTATTCTGTGGGTCTTTGTGGACACATGATGTCATAAAAATTTTAAATTGGCCTTGTACCATCCTGAAGAAATTTTCAAATGTGTTGTATGATATATTTTAAAAAAAATAAAATAAAACAATTTTATTATAATCCTTTCAAGATAAAAAACTATAAGGAATTAAAAGGGACGTCAAAAATAATCTGAGAAATAAATTTAAATTTAAGTTTAGAATTATTAGTAACAGTGAAAGATGTAAAGGAAAAATCTTATAAGGAAGAAGATTCCATTATAAAAATCTACTGAAAGAGATTTGAGCCCTAGATGATAAAATTCAGAAGAATTCTATCAAAGCTAACTTAAATTTGCAGGATGGTGGATTTATGGATGACCAGAGATATGAATATCATTTTCAAGTCTGTGTTAATAACCAGCTAGCTATTATTAAAGAGACCATTAAAGAATGTAATTCTTGCAGCAGTGAGACCGGTTTTATATCCACTGGAAATTTAGGGATTGCAGCTCTGAAGTTGCAGTTTACTATTTTTGGTGTGGTCAATCCTTCAAAATTTGAAACTAAGAATTCTTTAGTTCAATTCTGTAAGTGTGTTAGCTCTATTGACTCAAATAAAGCAAAGTTAACACTACTGAAAAGTTATCTCACTGACTATGCGCTGCAGTTAATATCCCACCTTACAGTAGAGGAATTTCTCAAGGTATCATATATAACACACAATATTTTCAAACAGATTTTGAACAATTCTCCCAAGTTTGACACTGATTTTGGGACAGTAAGACAATACCTGGTCAAAATAAGAGCAGAATTGTCAGAACTGAAAATGTCATATTTTAGATTTTTTCAAAGAGAATACACCTAGCTTCAAATTAGTTAGCCATATTGTTTTTAGCAAGTTACCGCCAAATTTAGGGCAAGAAATTATCCATAAGGTAGGCAACAATTACCCTATTTAAATCAAATATTTGAAAATTACAATGAGGCCATAAACACCCTAGCAACGAATGTCGACTTTCTGAGCATACAGTAAAAGAGTGGAAAGTAATAAATCAGAGGGAAAAGAAAAAAAAAACCAAGCCGTATTACAGAATTTTGCTATCAGATCCAAGAGATCATAATGTAAATTTTTTGTGAAGCATGTGAATACCCCACATGGAATTGTGCCAAATATCCCACATACGAGACAAAAATAGAAAGATGTAGAATATTAAAATTGTGTTTTAGATGCACCAGTGACAGACACAAAGAGGGAGAATGTTCTGAGCAGCAGAATAAATTAATGTTCCCCTGTAAGAAATGTGCTTCAAAGAGACACATTGCACCATTAGGCAACTGTTGTAACAAGAGAGCATCTCTTTTTACACATGTAAACACCAATTCCAGTGAAGACAATGTTATGATTTTGCTGATAGTGCAAGTTAACTTGTACTGGAATAAACAAAGAGTTGCACTTAACTGCTTTTTAGATACCGGAAGCCAACAATCATACTTTTCAAGAGAAAAATTAAAGGAGTGAAATGCCCAGCTTAGAGAATGCGTGGTTGATTATAACGCTAAGACATATATGGGATAAATGAACAAGAGGCTAGAACAAGTTCATTTTAGGGTGGGTGTAGGGCAGGGGAAAGCACTCTCCATTCCAGTCTTAGATGATAAATTCAATGTACAACTTCAGTTTGAAAACTTTGACTGAGCAATAAGAAACTTAACTAAGCTGAATTACAAGATGGCCTTTCGGTACAACAGCTAGAGTAATTGAATAAGAATTCAGGGAATCGTCAGTGTGGATATCTTACAATATATGGATGATATCAAGGTTGTCCTGTGTATGAACAGCTTGGCATGGAAAATGCCTAATGGAATCACTCCTTTTGAAAATTATACTGATTTTCTGCATAGCCATCAAATAACACCAGTCAGATCAAAAGCTTCCGGCATACAACAGTTATTACGCGATAATATCTAAATACTCTGCATGTTCTGAACAGCAAGTGAAGTCCATTTTGAAACCTACACCAACCGATGCATAATATTTCCAGAAGCTTTTGAGATATCAGAGGAAGATTGGCCTCTAGTCAGTCTAGTCTGATGAATCAAAAAATATGGTCTTGTCTGTGTCGCACTCGTCACAGGAATTCATGTTATCAAACAATAATGAGAGGTCTGCGGCAGCCAACAGTGTGTGCCCACAAAAGTTTTCAATAATAACTTGGAAGTCTCAGAGAAACCTGTGGTGGCATGTACTAGATTTTTCTAATTGGAAGAAACTGATAAAAGTAATATCATTGATGTTAAAATTAATTCTGAAATACAGAAAAAGGAATAAATTTGATCACCTGCATCAAACAATATTAAAAAAATATGCAATACAGTGTGTCAGTGCATATTTCCAGTTTGTAGCATCAACACAATACTTAGGACTGATGTCATGGTCAAGTACTTTCTGTTTTGTTTTTTTTGGCCTATTTTATATATATATATATATATATATATATATATATATATATATATATATATTCAAATCTTTATTTTACAATAAGCATTACAACAATTGACAGATAAAAAAGAAGAAAATACAAACACAATGGTTGGTGCTTGCTTGTCTTTTAACCTTTTAAAAATTTTAACAAGACTATATGTTGTTTGGCATTATTATGGTGGCTTATCATGACTGTATGATTGTTTTTTTTTGTATTTGTTTTGTGTGTTCATGTCCTATATGTACAACCAAATTTTATTAACAATAAATGTAAAAAGTATTAGCTATTCCAGTTATGACATTACTCTATTTGTCATTTGTATTTGTTTTCATGACACTACATTCTATTACTTATTTGTATGCTTCACTTTTATTAGATATGTTTTGTGAGTGTCTGCATGAATAAAAAGGATACTTTATTGGTTACTTCTGATGAAACATAATTCTTCTATGATATCCTGCCATCATGTGGCAGATCTAATGTTCAAATGAAATGCACTTTGGTTGGCTCTTCTTTTATAGATATTTTTCATCTAAAATTATTATTTGGGCCTTGCCCTGTTGATGTTGTTTATACATCTTGCTGGGTCATTTCTTTAAAGTTCAGTAGTGATGATAAATACAGTGCTGTCAAAAAAGATTCTACTGAGTTGTATATTATTTTATCATCACCATCATCATTATTATATTCTTATCAATATCATATTGGATTACATGTAAACAGTTTAATATCTTATCAAAGACAACCCTAACAGATGCTACCACTCTGGGTCAGAATGTACCTGGGAGAAATAACAATTAAGGGATGACTCCACACTCCACAAGTCCTGCAACCGGGGCCTTGTCACTGGATTTAGTTTAGTCTTAACCAGGACTTTTTGAAGAATTCCAGATAGAATCTTTAACTTGAAATGTTGTTGAACTGAAAAACTATCTGTTGCTGAAAATATCAGTTGATCTTTTGCAACATGAACAGTTAAACTTTGCTTTATTTCAAGTGATCATTGCATTTTGTAAGAATGTAGTATTTTTAAATTTAACACTTGTGTGCTGATGTAAATTGTTTTAAATTTTATACTAATTCAAAAAGTTTTCTTATGTGCATGTTTGCACTTGTTTTAAATCTTGTATCCAATCTTAATTACTTCATCATAATTGAAGTGAATTCTTTATTCACTATTAATTATTATTTTCACCACCATAGATAC
Source organism: Acanthosepion esculentum (assembly GCA_964036315.1). NCBI lineage: Eukaryota > Metazoa > Mollusca > Cephalopoda > Sepiida > Sepiidae > Acanthosepion > Acanthosepion esculentum. The sequence continues at coordinate 75,120,225 of OZ038487.1, read as the reverse complement.
AGTTTAATATCTTGTTCAAGTTTGGTCCAGTTAGAAATTAGTCATACTTAGGACTGAGTTAGCCAGAATTGGGATGGGGTGATGCTTAAAGTCACCCAGGACTCTTGTGGCCAGTAAGTGTTAGGCCATTACATGGATGCAGTTTTAACAAAATAATCAGAACCACATTATTTTATACTCTTAATGTATTATAAAATATTCCAACAAGCTCTTATTAAGGACAAGATTGTTTAGTTGACTATGACCAAGGACTGTGGATGTAGTTTAACATCATACCCAGTACCACTGATTGGTCAGAATGTTAGGACCAATAAGATTTTTTTCTTTTTCATCTGTCAATTGTTGTAATGTTTATTGTAAAATAAAGATATATAATATATATATAAAATAGGCAAAAAAAAAAGAACAGAAAGGACTGATTTCATGGTCAAGTACTAAGTATTGTGTTGATGCCATAAACTGAAAATATGCACTGACACACTGTATTGCATATGTTTTCCATGTGTGGGAGAGTATAAAAAAATTAGGTTATCTTCCCTTACTCCTGCTATTGGAAGATTCTATTAACTACTTTTAATGGTATAAACCAGTTTTCGTGCCAAATCTTAGCACATAAAAGAATGGAAGTAGCAAATCTTACTGATGCTAACTGTATGAAAGTTCCAAGCTTTAACAATAAATACAACTTAACTGACTTAATTTTTTAAGTGACATTATCATGCTTGTCCTTCAGAGCCAAAGAAGGCTGTCTTGCAATTCATCAGTGGATTCAGATTAATTTTCAAAACAGATCTGCATGGGGCAAAATTTATAGTGGGAAATATGTTGCACTGGGATAATTCACTCTCAGCCTGGGGAGTCTTTATCTGGTGGCATGAGGAATCATTACATCCAAAGACTTCCAGGCTGCAGTAGATGACCAGGACTTCTATGTGTCACATCCATGCTCTGATCCACTCCACAGCACTTTGCTGACACTGTCTTCATAGCTGTTGGTAATCTACTCCTCTAGGAAACAGTCTTCATATGCAATATGGCTGACAAACCCAAAATTATTGATGGTTTAAACTCGTTGACTACCTTTACCAAGTTTGCCACCTGTGAAAGTAGTTTACCTGGATGTGAACCAATATGGACAAACTACTCTCAAAAGAGTACAACGGTTCCTCCAATGGAGGTGCTATTCCTCCCTGAAACCTCACTTCTTTTTTTTTATTATTATACACTGGACATCGTAGCAAACAGATTGTCATCAAATATACCAAATTCTTTTCTTTCCTGATCATTTATTAAAATGAAATTGTGGCCAGATTTGTTACAGTAAACTATGTTCAAAGTGTTATGTAGTATATCACTGTGATGATCATATAGTTTTGTTTTTTGGGGTTTTTTTTAGACTTCAGGCTTACAGCTATATTATGTTGAAACAACTTATACTCCACTGCAATTAAATCTCTACATGTTGGCCAGATATAAGTGCAAAGAAAGCAAAATCTAAAACAAAAACAAAAACAAAAAAATTTGTCTCCTGCACAGGGGCTCCAAGCATTACATCCAGTTTACAAAACAAATCCCTGCAAAACACAACAATCACAAATGTTGATGAGCCTGGGAGCCACCAGATTTGCTTAAAAGAAAGCCCAGTACCAGGCCAGCTGTCGACAATGACGTCAGCTCTCATAGTCACCACCATGACCTCGGTCAATCCACTGTATCAGCAACTCCTGACTATTTACCAGACTGAAAGGCCAGCTGTCGACAACAGCAGGCTGCCATTGTCACTGACTGTCTCTCATTGTCAATGCTATGACCACTCTTGTCATTGTCATCACTGTGACCTCTGCCAATTTACTGTCATGGCAACCTGACTATTCTTACACAGTACCAAGTCAACAGGTCAGCTGTCAACAATAGTGTGAGCTCTTGTCATCACCACCAAGAACACCAATCTCATTGTCACCTCAGTCAACCCAATGTAACAGCAACCAGATTCTTGATTCCACCAACTCTTTATATACAGAATGCATCTAACAGGCCAATTGTCACCAGGCCTCTCTTGATGTCACCAATGTGATTTCTAACACCTTGATGACTTCACTATCCACTCCAGGCCTCTCTTATCATCACCACTGCAATCTCGTTTTCATATGATCTCCCATTCAATCAGAATCCAACAGGAACATTAGGCTTGATCAAGCTTCATTATCCATTCCAGGCCTCTCTAGTTGTCACCACCACAACCCTACTTTCATTTGATCTCCCATTCAAACAAAATCCACAGAGATATTCCGACTGATCAAGCTTAACTAATCTGCTCCATGCCTCTCATATCACCAGTGACCTTAGCCATCAACCCACTACCTGCACCCAGATTTACCAACAACACACTTAATCACTTCCCTTATCAATGGCAACTAAAGAACAACATATCAACAATTTTGTCACTTTTCCAAACAATTATGTACATATTCTGAAAATTGATCAATACACACTAATTAAAAGTTTAATCCTTGTTTGTTCTTTCCTTTGCAACCATACACTTATTATAACAAACATCAGTTCTTGTATGATCACTGCAGTTAAGCAATGTCAAGCCTGGTTAGTACCTAGATAGGTGACTGCTTAGGAATATTAGGTTCTGTATATGTGGGTGGTTTAATGGATAACAACTTGGAATTGGAAATTGGTGGACAGAATTCCAATTCCAGTAGAGTTCATTATATTCACTCATGCATAAATAGACTTGGGAAAGGTATGAATCCACCTTATCCTACTCCAACTATGGGTTAATTAGTAGGACTTACCAGTAAATCATTATTACCTCCTAAAAGTTCTTACAATCAAAAAATATTTTCTGGCTTTAAATAATCTGCAAAAGGTTGATAAGCTGTAAAAAAAAAAAAAACAAAAAAAAAACACGAATCAGTCTAGAGGTTTTATTGATGCGCATCATTGGGTATTTTGTACAATTTATATTGTATATTCCTGTCTCTTGTTTGGTGCTAACTATATCTCTTATTGTTTTAGAGGTGATGTTTAGATCCAGTTTAGGCAAGTTATTTTCAATCATGGCCTGTATGGAGTTGGTTGGTAGAATTATATACTCAATTTTTTTCAGAGTTATTGGGATCATTTTCTATGGATTTTTTCTATTTTTCTTCTGTGGATTTTGTAGGCTTTGCATTTGGAAATAATTTGATTAGTGGAGGAATTTGAAAGTGTTTTCAATGTATTTTTCTTCCAACAGACAGGAATTGGGAACTACAAATTCTAAGAGCTTTTAAGTAGAACCCTATTATTACTAAAGGTTTTATTTTATTGTGATGAAAATAGAAGTGTATAAGATCTTTCTTATTCGTTGATTTTCGATAGACATTCAGTCGTATGTGCATATTAATAGGACATCAAGAAAAGGTAAAGTATGATTTGATTCTGTTTTGTAAGTGAAATTGATAGATAAAACAGTATAGAACATACTATTGACAAGTTCCAGTAGTGATATATTACATGGGTATATTAATAGAGGGTCAACAATAAATTGGAAATATGTTGCATTTTGGTGGAGAATGCAATGAAAGAGGCGAAATTCTAAAAATTCTAGAAAAAAAAGGCAAGCCATTACTCCACTGAGCAATGAGCCCAACAGTAGGTCAAATTTCTGTTTAAAAATTGCTGTCAAAAGTAAAATATCATCGTTTAGTAACAAGACAAAATATTTTTATAATTTTGTCCATTGGAAATGGGAGGTTGATTTTTTTTTTAAATGTCTTTGTAAGAATCTTAGGCATTTAGTGATGGCTATATTTGTATATAGAGATTTAATATCTAAGCTAACCAGGTTTTTATTTCTTTTTTTCATTTTCAATATGTGCTGAACCGATTGTTCCAAGTTAAGATTTTTGAAATGCCTTTTGCTAATTTGTGAGGTGCAATGTTTATGTCAGATACCTGATTTGTGTGCCTTGGCTAGATTGTAAACTTTGGTTATACAGTTGGGCTTCATTCTATCAGTTTCCATTCCACCAATGATTTCTCTTCATTGGTAACTAACCTTTTGATGGATTTATTGTATTTTTGTGTCTCAGTGTTAATATTATGTTCATGAATTTTCTCATAAGTATTTGAATCTCTGATAAAGAGTTCTAATTTTTCATTACAAGTGTTGACAACCAATATGATGACGCCTTCCTCTTTGTCAAGTAATAGTGATATTTTTATTTCTCAATAATTTCTCAAGTGATTTTACATATCTCCTTGGTGTAGTGGTTTTGTCTCCTATTTTCATCATTGCAGCAATCATTTTCTATATAAAACTTTTGTCAAAGTCTGTGTCCTTCATTTTGTGGTTCCTAACTATGGTGTCAATTGTGCCTTCTTTTCTAATGCCAGTGAATTTGAATTCTAATTTTGATAGTTTTGTCATGGATAGGTTTTGTATAAAGGTCTAGATGTCCTAGGTGCTTCCATTTACTGTTTATGCATAGAAATTTTAGATTGTTGATCTGCTCATGTGTTTATGTTATTGATAGTTCAACGGAGAGAGAATAATAAGTCTCCGTGTGTGTTTTCTTATAGCTGCTCAAAGTTCAATGAAAATATCTGAATTTTTGAAGTTTCAGCAAGAAAGGAAGTGTGTCTTGAAATAGTAGATGAAGAATTTCATCTGCAAGATTGAAACAATGGATTAAAGGCTACTACAAAGCAAATTGTATCATATTCAACAAGTCAATAATCAATAAACTGAAGCTGTCAGGATCCTTTTTGAGAATACCAAAAGCAGTTCTCAAATTAATTCTATGGTTAAGGATAAATGTTGTTTGTATATGAACAAAGACAGTACACTAGCAGACTCGGACATGTATATACAGGTATGAAGAATAGTGTGAAAAGGCTTTTCCTGACAATCATATGTCAATGTTAGAGGTTTGTAAGCAGTCTCAAAAAAAATGTTAACTTTCATGCTGCCTTACATGTTCACATATATGCACATCAAGACATGTTGAACTGTTTGTAGCTTGGGTCATGTGCAAGACTAATCTTGTACATGAAAGCCTTGTATCTTCTGCATCCCAAACAGAAGCAATTCAGCTTGATCCAACTGACTCACTACAATAATTTTAATTGACTGTCAGTATTTATCCCTCTTAATTCCTACATGTTGTTTGGCTCATTTTTTGGGGAGTACCAGCAGCTTGTTCAGCAAGAGGCCCCCAGTGACAGGATAGCAAGTTAAATGATGTGAGCCTCCCCAGAGTGGGATTCTTCAATGTACTTAGGTGACATGTGTTTTCATGGGTTCTGTTGAACAACTATGTTAGCTTGTCTCTTCCTAGATCCGAGGACAAGATTCCACACATCACAGGAAGGAGATATGCTGCGGTAAACTTGATCACACTGCTAATCAGTTATAGTCATTCAGGCTGAAATCAACTTTCTTTGTGTGGGACCATATAGGGGCATAGTACTCTGCAATTGAGAACCACAAAGCAGGTGCAGAGGATGTAGAATGATCACTAACAGTTTTCTGCAAGGCATCCCAGGAGGTTGCAGTATGCACTCACTTCTACAGTATGTTGTTTGAAAGAGAGGGTGCCATCAAGGGTCATGCCCAGGTACTTTAGGGTCTTTTTGAAAGAAATTTGTGCAGTCCCAATGTAGACAGCTCTTGGTTGGTAAAAGAGACCTTTCTATCAGTATCGCGCACACACCTGTGTTCTCCCAGTCTCCCTCATTTCCGATATCATCATCCTCTGGGTTTGTAGGCAGACTTTCTAACCCTATTCTTAAGAATGATGGAGCCTCTGCATCACTCTCAGATAATGTACTATTTCTGCCATTTTTAGAAGCAGAAGATTCATACTGTGGCCGCAGGTTTTTCACATGGCACAATGGTCAGTTACTGATACAGTTTGGGGGCTAACTATCCTATAGACTTGTCCTCTATTGACCCGCTGTTGACTCGAGCATGAGCAGTTATGAAAGATGAAGCACTGGAAGAGGGACCGGCAGTTTCAGCAGTGCAAACAACACAGGATGAGGCAAGGAAGTTTCCTATCAGGGAGCCATGTGGCTCTGCAACATGCTATCATTGCAACGGTCCCAATCAATTTTCAAAGGAAAGCAAAGAACCACAAACAAAAAGGCGGACACCCCGTATGTGATGTGACAAGTGCAACACAGTAGGCCATGTAGTTTGCAATTGCCCAGGAAATTATCCAGGGGGATAGGCCTCAGCACCAATCTACTCCCCAAGCTCCATATGAAGGAGATGCTACCCACAACTGCTGTATGCATCAATGAAATCAGGAGTTTAGTCTTGCTAGACAAAGGCTGTTCTTGATCACTTGTATGCAGACTACTTTGTCACTCTTGAAAGAGGAAAGAAGTGGATGTGGTCACTGTTGGTGAAAGGACCTTCAAGTGCTCTGAAGTAGGACATTCGACTTGATATGAGCAGTAGCCCCCCCCACACACACACCATCAATGTTGAGGTTCTGGTTGTGGATGGAAAATTGCTTGGTTTCAACCTGTAGTTCAGATTTGACATCATCAAGAAGTTGTGAGGAGCATGTGTGTCCAATGATGGGACTGTGAGCTTTCCTCAACTTGACCGACCTATGTGTGCGGCCATCACCATCAACAAGCTTGACTTCCATGTGGAGTATGGCCAGAACAGGATAATCTGGGTTGTGTCAGGAAAACAAACAGAAGGTCCACCCGGTCATGGATTATGGGGAGTTCAATCAGTATGTGGACACACACATACTGCTGATGCAGATGTTTGTGCACAAAAATTGAAAGAGCGACGACGGGAAGGATAAAATGTTGCCGCGCTGGATTTGCGCTGTGCCTATTTGCAGATCCATGTTGACAAATCATTATGGCCCTTTCAAACAGTGCAGATAGATGGACAAAGATATTGCCTCACCCATTTGGGTTTTGGGATCAGTGTGGCACTGCTAATCATGCGATCAATTGTGAATGCCATCGTCACACAGGATATGAACATCCAGAGGGCCATGTACATTGATGACATATTTGTCAATGAGAGTACATGCACTGCGGCATGTGTAAGGTTGCATCTTCAGCAATTTGTACTATCAAGTAAGGATCCAGAACATTTAGAGAATGGCAATGTATGCTGGGATTACGTGACTGGGAGGAGCAGGGCAAATTGCAATGTAGTCGCGGGAGTGACCTCCCACTGTTACCTAACAAGCTCACTCATCAGAGCATTTTCTCCCTGTGTGGGAAGTTGATTGGACATCTCCCAGCATGTGGCTGGCTCCACGTCGCAACTGTATTCATAAAACAGTGTGTGAATTCTGTGACAACTGGCTGGGATGATGAGGTGTGGGACCCACCCCTGACTTGGATGCTGACATACATCATTACCAGATTGGCGCAGAAGGATCTGGCAGAAGTTATCATGTTGGTTGATAAAAGCCCCTTGGCCACTGGCGTCATTGTGGAAAGTGGCAAATCCCTGATTGAAGACGCCTTTTGGCTGTGATCAGAACACGAAGACAAGCATATCAATCTGGCAGAGGCATCAACATAGCACTGCAATGGAGAGCGACTGTGGTTCACCTGAAGACTGTTCAACAGGTGTGCATTGATGGGTTTCTGATATGCTGTCTGGAAAGTCTTGAGTGTGCACTAAGGTGGTGACAGAAATGTTGATAAGACGTCGGCTCAGTACAATCAAGGAACTGGTGGAGGGATATAAATTGACTGATGATATAGAGCTCATCAGATCCCATGCAAACCGAGCTGATCAGCTCACCAGAGTGCCTCAATGTTGGCTGGGTGTGGTTTGGAAAGAAACGGAACCAATGTGCACTGCATCTATAGAATCCATCCATCGACATGGTGGGCATTCCGGTGTGAAGCGCACCTTGTATTTTATAAGACAGATCCACTCTGAGGCCTCAAAGGCAGCTATTTGGGCAGTGGTTGGAAAGTGTGAAGTGTGCCAATCCACTGACTTGGCACCAGTGCATTGGAAAGCTGGATAGTTGAATGTGTGCAAGAATTAGAACAGGGTGGGAATGGACATAACCCATTATGAAGGCCGGCATTACCTAACTCTGATTGACTGTGGTCCTAGTCAGTTTTCCATCTGGCAACAGTTACCACATCAGGACACTGCCAGCATCATCAGACAGCTGAAGTCGCTATTCTGCAAGAGAGGGCCACCTCATCAACAATGGCGCAGCATTCTGTGGGGGGGTGTTCACAAAGTTTGCTGAGAACTGGGGCATCCAACTTAGATTCTGGTGTGTCTATCAACCATCAGGGAATAGCATTGTGGAGAGATGCCATCATACCATCAAGCATATCGCTGCTTGGTTGAGATGCTCCATTATGGAGGCATTATATTGGTATAATGTGACGCCAAAAGATGATGCAACAGCTTCGTCACCACCATACTCTATATGCAACTATCAAGCTCGCATAAAGGGTATCGATGTTTTACCACCACTTGAACACACAGGTCTTGGAATCTACAGAGCTGTGGATGCAGTATGAGTAAAATCCACATGGTCAATGTTTGACACAATAAATAAAAAAAAATCAACAACGACAGGGGGGTCTACAGCCCACATTCGGTTCTCATCAAAGAAATGCCATGCCATATCAGGGACCTTCAGCTGCATCAGAGATCTGCATCATTGGAAGATGACAGCAGTGATAAGTCATCTGAAAGTGACTCAGATTCGCCACTGTTTTTCAGTGCAAGGCCAGATTATTCATTTACAGAACCAATGGAAACAGATGCCGGAGACAATGATGATAATGCCAATAATGAAAGAGACCAAATGGGCACAAATACAGAAGAGATGGGCAAAGCCTGTCCAACTTTACGTAGAAGCACTCAATGAAGCAACCACCATCTCCATGTCATTTATGTGATCAGGAGATCAAGGAAGAGTGTAGAAGAGAAGACAACTTACCTAGTGTGGCAAAGCAAGCAAGTATATACCTGGTGTGCAAAGTGAGGAAGGAAAGGAAAAGGAAATATGGCTGCCCTGACACCTTAATTTAAGAAAGACATTGTCTCAGAGCTAAGAGAATTCGCAAGAGTGGTTGAGTGTATACAAATTTTTTTTATGAGATCAGCTGGGCATAAAAACACGACACCAGAGAGTATAGTTTGTTCTTGAACGCAGTGCTGCTTGCATGGAGACATTTTGTCAGTTGGAAAGAGATTACTTGGGTCAGTTTCACAAATGTTCTTCACCGGAGATTGATGCACACAATTCTTTCTTTCTGCAAAGCGTCACATCTCCAGCTGGCATAATTACAGCACCTCCACCATGATCAACAGGGATGTGCACTAACTATTGACCGGAAAACTACAGTGCTGAACACTGTACACTGTCTACCTGGACTCCTATTACAGGTAATGGTATGTTTGCTGTCTTACAGGGAACAGGTTGGTAATGATACCTTGCTTATTACAGCAATAGCACCTCAGCTGTCTCTGTGCTCCTTGACTTGTGCTCCCCACACCACTTCAATACCAGCACTCCCTTGCAAAGTGGTTGGACCACCTCATTAGTAATATGGGTTATCACACTTACCAATGGAAGAGGAATCACTTGGCATATATCGCGCTCTGGTTGGGATACTGTCTGTTCTTGATGCTGCTGCTGCTGGTTATGCTTCCTTGCAAATGGCTTGGGTTCAGGCTAACAGCTAGTTGGTCAATAGTACACCCATAATGAATGATGCTCACAGAAGCCGAGTGACATCATCCAGCAATTCACGCCCCCAGACGACATAGAAATTTTCCATAAATCAGCCAGGCAGACAACAACTGAGTAATCAGCACCCAATAAAGCACCCAATAAACTTGATATGCCACAAATGGATCCATTCCAAATGTTGTATAAAGGGCCCATTTTATCTCAGTAAAGTTGTTTTTTTTCTTCCTCTTTAAGCTGCTGGTAACCAGCATAAGCACCTCTCTGACAGCTTCAAAGGAATGACTTGCTGACTTGCTCAATTTGCATAGTATCTCAACAACAGATAGGCCAGTGGATACCAGAGTTTGATGGTTCTTCAACTTCATGTTGAATCTGTCCATGAGTACTGAAACAGCTTATGGTGAGTTCCTTCCGGCTTGTAATAAAGTTTCCAAATTCATTTCCTTCAATCAACACAGTAGCGCAAGTTAAACAATCCAACTACATGTGTCTCCTGTTCACTAGCACAGTTGCACTACTCTGTCACCTCTTTAAGCACCTTTTATAGATTGAGTGAGAGTTTAAATTTGCATACGTTAAAAGAAATTCTCGTGAAAGTCCACCCAACTCCAAGATACATCTTTCTTAAATATACGGCTCATAAAGTCGCCATTTTCTTTTGGAGGAATATTTTACATGTGAGACACATCTGAATCTGTTTTCATCCCAGAGGTAAGCCATTTTCTCTAGTGTTACACAAACCCTTTATTCAATCCACAGTGGTAACTTGTTCTCATTCCATTTTCAATGTTTAGAAGATATATTGTACCAGTTAGTATTCAGTCTTATTCACCATTTTGTTGCTTCTTAGTTTTTTTTCCATTGAACTAAGGTATTTGATATTTTTCATATTGAATTTATATCTGCCAGGGACACATGTTTAAATTAATACTTTAACCCACTAGGTCATATTTCTCTTCTTAGATAATCTAGTCTTGAAATGTCTCGAGTCAGGTAGAAATGAAAGCATGTCCTGACTCAAGTAGCAGAATTTTTTTTGAGTGTTCTTTTTAGACCAGAAACTTCCTATGGTAATCATCACTATACTAAGCCTACTGAAAAAATTGTCACTGCCTAACGTGCACTAATCCTTCCAATCATCTTATTAAAAGAATCAGCACACATGCTATACACTGACAAACACCTCAGTAGCACTAGCATAGAAATGAATACCATCTGAGAGCCTCATTCAAAAGAGATTTCACCATCAGAGTCAGAATACTCAGATTCCTTGGCAGCTGATTTTAATTCTTGGACCTGGTAGTACTGAAACGTCACATACACAGTAGTAATAATAATAATAATAATAAAAAGGACACAAAGGTGAATAAAACTGGTAAATACTGATACTAAATACTCCCTATGCATGGAAATAAGAATGAGAACACAAGAAATAAGACAAACACCTGAAGATGTACAACAGATGAAATGTTGAGTATAACAACCAAGATGAGGATTCTGGCCCAAAACATAATAATTCTTAATCTCAAAAATTCCAATGAAAATGTACTGTTTAAGCAGATTTCTTTCTATGAATAAAGACAAAAAGAAAACTTATCTTAGCCAATGCATTTCATCATCTGAGGGACTTTATTAAGGAAAATATGAGGATTTTATTTTGTAACAAATATTTTTATACAAGAGCAAAATTTTACTGGTTTTTCAAATTTTTTAATTTAAGAATGCTCATAAATATTCATCAGGTTAGCTGAAAAGTCTAGACAAGCTATGGAGGATGCCAAGTGACACTATTCAATGTCTAATAAACAAAAGAGAGTAAATGATATTCTTGAAATTTTTTTTTTTTAATGTAAATTATTATTTAAATTATTTTAGTTTGGGATTAATTTATGTGATATATTTTAAATAACATTAGGTTATGAATTTAAGTGTATTCTTTTAATTTTAAAAATTTTTTATAGCCATGTATATTAGCTTGGGAAAGTAAATTCTTTCAGAAAGGAAGATATTTGAGGAGAAAAAAAAATCCAGAACACAGATTTATATTTTGATGAGATTTGATAGCGGCACTCAAGACTTTTCCATCTAAATAAGTTGCATTCTCTTTTAATAAGTGTGGCATTCTTTAAGATCAAAGTTGTGGCTGGATTTATTTCCAAGTATAACTTATGCATTTGATGAATTGTTGTTTATAAGAACACTTTGTGTTTATAGATACATTTTTAAAATTTCTGTAAGTTTCCTCAATGTATTGTAAGAAGAATAATTTATTATATATATATCTGATTCAGAATTATTATTATTCTGGGAATTTTTTATTCTGATCATATCCATAATTTTGGATGTGATTGTAATTATTTTGATGTTTACATTAGATAAATTGTTTTAGATAGTGGATGTTGCAGAGTTAGTAGATTGTATTATGTATCTGTTTTTATCTAATTTATTGTCATTGTTACTAATAATGTTATCTTTTTTTGCAGTTTTATATTTTGTATGCCTTTCTCTTAGCATTGTGGATGAAATAAGGATATTGGAGGTTTTTGAAAGTGTTTTCTACGTATATTTCTTTTTTTAAGTACTGAAGGTTGCAGATTCTTAGTGCTCTTAAATAAAATCTTATAATTATTCCAGATTTGATCTTGTTATAGTGGTAGGAAAACAATTTGATAAGGTCATTCTTGTTGGTAGATTTTCTGTAAACCTCCAACTGAAGTTCATTATTTCTATGCAGCATGATATCTAGGAAGTGTAAAGTGTTGTTAGATTCAAAGGTAAAGTCATTATTAAGTTTGTTGACAAGATCAGGTAAAATTGTTTTGCGGATATATTAATAGAAAATCATCTAAGTATCTGAAATAAGAAAAATTTTGTGGTAAAATATTTCTGAAAGGACATATTTCAAGAAATTCAAAAAATATACAAGCCAAAACACCACTAAACAGGAGATCCCATCAAACCAAATTTATGTCTATAAAAATTGTTATTGAAAGTGAAAAAAAAACCCCATTGATTAATGGTTAAATGGCACATTTTTATGATTTTACGTATAGGAAAAGGTGATTTTATCTTTGTTTAAGTTAAGTGTGTTTTTAGTAAATTTAGACATTTCTTTACAGGAACATTTAAGCATAAATATTTTATATCTAAACTAGTCACATATTTATTTTTGATATTCAGGTTTTTTAATTCATTTAAAAGATCAGAGTTTCTTATATGAAAGAAGTTAATTGTACCAAGAAGTGGGTTTAAAATTCTGGTTAGTGTGTCAGCTAGTTTATGTGGGGTGCTGCCTATTCCTGATCTATCATTGTTCAGTTTATGTAGTTCTGAAATTTTATACATTTTCTTCTATGCAAATTTATGCACTACTTATGTTTCTAAGGTGCTGGAAAATTCTCAGCCTAGCTCAAAATATGATCAAACATTTAACTGGCTGAAAAATTTTCAGCACTTATCAAGTGTTGTCATTCAAAACTTTAGTATGTGTCTAACATTAAAACTTTAACAACTACAATATATTTAATGAATTTGTATTATAAGGTCTTTGCTGATAATGGCTTAACAGTACTTTTATTATAATTCTTTAATATACTTTTAAAACCTTAATGCCAGTATACTTTGCTGGTATTGTAAAATTAATTTTTTCTCATATTTTCCTTTATTTTCATATATTGCATTGTATATTTCTAATTCTTTAACTTGTATGTTGAGTCTAAAATATAAATTACCTAACAAATTGTTTGTAGTGCCACTTCTAAAGAATGATGTTCAAATTTATTTAATCTTTGCAACAAAAATAGCCCTGTCATAATCATATGCCAATTTTTTTTTTTATGGTTTCACATCCTTGTTTAAAACTTGTACAGATATTAAGAATCAGTGGGATGGATTTCAGAAATAAAGCAGATACTTGAACAATTTACATCATCATGAACACATTTTTTATAAAAAAAAAAAAAAAAAATTCCTAGTTTTATATTATAAAACAACTTTTCAGAAAGAACAAAAGTTATTAATATAGTTTGAAGTGTTCTGGATATAAAAATGTTATTTTGTTGCTTTTACGTCCACCTAAACTAAACTAATACAATGATGGGCATTTGATATTTAATTCAGTTATCAAGCCTCAAGCATAATACTTCTTATCCACTATTAATTTAAGCAAATGTGCTTAACCACTAAATCAGAAACTTTTTATAAACCTTTCACCAAATCAAGTATAATTGAAATATATTTATTCATCTATACCATAACCTAAAAAAGAAATTTCAACTTGTCTTGCTTTGACTTTAGTTTTACCTATTAAAAGTCAATCTACAGGCTTAGCATCAAATTGCTTGCTGCTTTTCTACAAATTCAGGTAACCTATGACAAACAAAATCCCATCCTCAATTCAGAAAAAAAGGAGTAGCACAAAAATGACAGATGAAAAGGCAAACTTTCCAGCTTCTTAGCTATAAAATTGACAATTCTTTTAACAACACAAGTAGTTTAACAAATCTCGACAAGAGAAAAATGATAATGTAAAGGAAAAGTAAATACATGAAAGCTAATAAACCATGTTGCCTACCTTTCACTCTTTCTCGTTTACTGATTTTAAATTTAATTTTTTTAATTTTTTATAACTCATATCACAAGTAAGGTTTGTTAAAAACAAATAAAAATTCATGATTACAGATATGAATAAAACAAAGCAAATAAAATGCCATTTCCATACAACATTTAATGTGCAAAAACAGTGAATATGAAATGAATTTAATAAATTGATCATTATCTATATTCTGCTAGAAAAATTTAGTCAAAATGACTTTAAAAGTCATGCTTCGAAAGTGCAAAGGGTACATTTGCTCCCCACCCCTCACAGAAAAAGTTGTAATCAACTATTCTAGATCAAAGTTGGTCTTAATGCAAAATGAAAAAGGTTATTCATAGGGCTATGAAAGAATGAAAAGCACAATTGTAACTTTTAGCAATTTGACATTCAAATTACCTGTTGTAGATTGAAAAATCAAGAAAGGCATTTTCAGTGGTCAGGAATTTATGCATGTGTTACTAGGAGATTAGTAATATTATACATATAATTATTTGTTCTCATCACTTTCAGTTATAATTTCTTTTACAAAACACTGTGAATATTTTCATTTAGTACTGTTGTTTTTCCTGTATTTGTTTACTATATATCCAACATGTCTGTAGCAGATGTAATTAACATCAAATTTTTATTTGCCTTGAGAGTCTGTAAATCTCTCTAAATTTTATTAAAGAAATTAAGTAAACAATTTTTCCTTGAATGAAATATACAAAGTTGAAAGTGAAAAATTGCCAGGTTTATGTGGATTTTTTTTGCTAATAGATTTGTTGAAACATTATATAAACAACTCAAAAAACAACAAAAAAAAATTAGTTGTATTTTGGAATAATGACTTATTTAAAAATTAGAAAATGTATCTATATTCCATAAAATGTTTTAATCTCAACGCAGATATTTACTGGTCATTCATGTGACCAAACAATGAGATGGGTTTATTAACATATAACTTACTCTGATGTTTTTTTGTATCATTTAATGAAAGATTAAAAAGATGAGAAAATGTAAATTGGATAGGCACACACATTACTATCTATATAAAATATAACAGGAAAAGATAACAGTTTAGATAAAATTTACACAAAAACTTAGTAACATTCTGTAAATTAATATAAAGCTATTTTAAAGCAATTATTTTTTATAAATTCTAATAAAAATTTTCAATCTTCCCTTTTCAGATATTTTCCCTTATGCCTAATATTTGTACTGCCTTT
Organism: Acanthosepion esculentum; assembly: GCA_964036315.1. Classification (NCBI taxonomy): domain Eukaryota; kingdom Metazoa; phylum Mollusca; class Cephalopoda; order Sepiida; family Sepiidae; genus Acanthosepion; species Acanthosepion esculentum. The sequence continues at coordinate 75,104,707 of OZ038487.1, read as the reverse complement.
AAATGAAAGTGAACATAAATTCTCTCCTTTATAGTATTCATTTGTAAACTGTATATATTTTCTATTATTTTGCATCAATAGGTTATACAATCTCAAGTTTAAAATGTAAAAAATAAATCAACCTCCCAAGATGGATTAATACAAGTGAGAATTCATTCTTTCAAGATTACTAATGTCCCAAAATAGCTATAAAAAGGTGTGAATCTTAAGAAATATTCCACCAATTTGAAATACTTATAAAAGAAATGTAGAAAGTTTGTCTATGGAAAAGGTACAGTGAAGTAATGGATAACATCTCAGATTGAGAAATCAGAGAGCTGAGTTTGAATTCCATTCGAATCCACTACATTCACTTACGTGCTAATACCCTTGGGAAAGGTATGAATCCTCTTCTCCTCCAGCTATGGGTAAATAGCAGGACAGACCAGGTTCTATAGCTTTGGATGGCAACTAGTCTACCGCAGAAAGAAATGGCAACCTACTGTGGGAAAAAATCTGCCTTGTCAGCCATGTATCAAAAGATACATGATTGCCTAAGCGTGTATCACACATGACACATAACTGACTGACTGATAGAAAAGTAGAGTGAGTACATACAAAAAGGTTATCCAAATTTATCTTCAAATAAAGCAATATAAACAAAATTAGTGATATAAACCCTAACTACAAGATAACATTATTGGGGAGAAAAATCCACCAAATGCTTCTCATATGCATTAGCCTTGTAGAGATATGTGATAATTTTGGAAGATGAAGTAAAAAATTTTCTTCTTGAAAAGATAAAATTTTCATTATTATATACTTTTCCCAATCAGAGTAACACATTTATTTTGAATGAGTATACTAGTCAAAATGGAAAGGAATATAATAATTCCTTATCTAAAATATTCCAACATATAATTCTCTTTTTGTATATAATCCTGTAAGATGAAATCTACATTTAATAATTCAGAGATCTAGTTCTTACTGTTTTCTCAATAAAAATCAATATTTATAAATATGGTTGAATACATGTTACCTTTACTATCTGCTTTAATATAACCTTTTACAATGTAATAATCCTCATTTGTTTTCAATACTTCACATTTAGTTGCATGTGTCAAATGAATAATACAAATACATTATTAAATCATAAATACATTTCTACAAAGCAAACAATAACCAATGCAATAAAACAATTTGTTTGGAACTATTTTAAACTATTCCACTAAAAGAACTCTGTTGGGTTGTAATTTCACATTATATGACCATAAAAATTAACTACAAATATTCTCATATCAGATAAGCATATTAGAGAGAAAGAGGGGGAATTTTGCGGGCATTAAACACCACTTTGTACATGAAAATAGTTTTTTAATTACTGTAGGTAGAATTCCAATAATACTGAACACAAAATTAAGGATTATAAAAATCAAAACTCAAAAACATTTTTTAAATGTGTCTCATTTAAGAAAATATGCTGACTTCAAATTTGTTTTATCTAACAGTCTTAAGTATATGTTACTGAGATGGAATAAACAGGTATAATTATTAAGCTTGACCCTCCCAAATATTTTCTTTTATGTTTTTAGTATTGAAAAGAGATTCTGATAGTTGTACTACAATTTTTTGCAGTAGCACAAATGCTTTCACAATTTTTTTTGTTAATTAGTATAAAATGATTTGTTAAACTCAAATCACCAAACTATGATTTCAAAAGTAAGATGTCCTTCTCTAAAAATAAAAGAAGTTCTATTTAAAATTTTAAGTCAGTTTATTTGGGGAGACAAAATGTTTTGAGAACAATGAACACTTGTGAAAAGAGCAAAAGGTCAAAGAACTGAAGCACTTGTTGCCATTTAAAGAATTAATTTTAAAACATTCCAATATCATTCTGCAAGTTTTACTAACTTAGATATCAATAACTAATTATATTAAACTAAAAATAATGCCAAATGTTCGTATTAGTTAAAAAATGCTATTAAAAATATTAAATAGGTTTTACAGTGAAAAGGAAAAAAAAACATAATTAATGACCAAATATTAGTCACCTTTGTGAAAAAGTAACTGAATAAGAATTAATGTAGAATTTAACAATAGTTCAAAGTGTTTAAAACAATATTTGGCCAATATGACTTCCCTTAACATATGTACTAGTTATTGTTATCTTCCTTCAGTCTAGTCTCAGGTTGCCCTGCTTGAATTTGTAAATTAGAAAATTATTGCTGGTGAGGACAACTCATATACTACCAGATGCAACACACACCTAAGGAAAGATAGAATAACTATTCTTCTGATTCCAAAATAAAATAGGCACCCAATGAAGATCAAAATATACAGTAACCAAATAAATAAAAGTTGAGAATATGAGGCTGAATGAAGTAAAAGCTAACAACACCTCACAAAGGAGATAAAATGTTATAAAAAAAAAGGCAATTAAAATGAGAATACACATTCAAATAACTGGATATCTAAATGAACACTGAGTCAGTTGCTTATCTCAATGTTATATCAGACAAAGAAATGAAAAGTGATATTTGTACTGAATATATTGACATTAAAACTGAGCTTTTTTTGCTTTTTTTAGAAGACAGTGAGGAATCAGTATTTTTTAAAGTTAAATATACTAAGAGTTATAATAAGTGAAAATTTACATAATTTTCTTGATCTCAAAGATTTAGTTGTGAGGGAATATTTTATGCATTAATAAAAGTTATTCAATTCATTTGTTATGCTGACACTAAAAAACATCAAAACTTTTTAATCAATTTTACAAATGGCACAGTGAAATTTTCTTGTTTATTCATAAGAAAATATAGATAAATATGTGTAATAAATTTGATTAAGTGATTTTGTTTTCAATCGTTTCACCCCAAACAAGGTAATAAAACCACTAAGACAAGGGTTTACTGAGTGTTAGAGAATATGAAGAAAAAATATTAAGGAGAGAAAACAATAAAAGAGCAAAAATTAAGAAAATAAGATAATGATTGACATTGCATTTGAATTTTTGAAGATCAAAGAGAAGAGAGTTCCACAAGTGAGAAGTGTGAGAGAAGAAATGGTTAGCATAGAACCTATGGTTATATCTTGCCATTTCAACTGTAAATTGATGAGACCTTGCCACCAATCTAGTTCTGCGCTTAAATTCATAAAGTCTAGATACCATAGAAGAAAGTTCATCAGGACAATTACCATGAAAATATTTATAAAAAAGGCACAAAGAAGCTATGTTACAGAAGTGAAGAAGTGACTGAAGCTGAGATGTCAGAACAAATAATTGGATTTTATCAAGAATCTCTAAATATATAGCAGGAGCGCCAGACCAGTTGTGGCAGCAATATTCAAAACATGAATGAATGGTAGACTTATGAATATGTACAATAGATTCTGATGAGAAAAATTGTCTAACACAGTGAACCAACTTTCCAACTGCAGACCTAGCAATTGATTCAATATAATCTTTTCACTTCATGTCAGTAGATGTTAGTCCAAGAAGATAGATTAATGAAAGTAAGAAATAAAATTAGAAAGATGCAGAGAACTCTGCTACAGAACATTGTAATCATGTACATAAAAGAAAAAAAATTGTTAAAGTGATATGGTACTGGAACATGCCAATACTTCATAAAACAAGAATCACCAAGATGGATTTTAATTATGCCTGTTCTCTTATTTCTTAGGAATAATTTAAGATCTTAATACCCAGCCACAAACTTTTGTAGATTGTTATATTCTAGAAGAAAAAAGAAAAAGCGGATGAAGCAAAATCTAAGGATCAAATACAGTAAGATGAAATAAAAAATCTGATTAATATTTGAAATAATGAAAACATTTAACTTAGAACTTCAGAATTTTTTCAATGAGAAAAAAAAAAAAAAAAAAAATCATATTTTCAAGCAAAATTTCTCTTGTCAATGATCTCTCAAAGTTTTTCATATCTACACACAGTTTTGTATCCAAACAAAGAAAATTTATTAGAAAGGATTTTTATTAATCCAACAGATTTTTATCACTTTAAACATTAATGGATACTCATATTTGAGAGGTACTCCATTTATATATTAAACTGTATATTTATTTCTTTTCACCTACTGGCCTGAAATTTCGAAAAATCTTAAAGAAAAATTTGTGCTCTTTGGCAGAAATTGAACCTGCATCCCTCAGTGTAGAGAGAGAGCCACTATTTAGCCAGTGCACCTATACTGCTTTGGCCAAGTTAGGATATAAAAATGCATGCAGTTATGAAAAATTTCGAAAGATCATTGACAAGATAAGTTACCCTTGAAAGCATGAAAAATGTCTCAAAAATGAACAACTTTGTTGATGCTAATGAAAAGAAAAATTGAAATGAATTTCAATCAATATAATTGGTTTGAAATACACCATAGTATTTTGCTTACTGGAAATAGTTAATTTAATCCTTTAGCTTCCAATGAAAGTATTCAGAAATTAAAATATTCCTATTGCTAAAAAAAATCTACATATTCAGTTAAACAAAAAACTGGCTAATAGATTAACTGAAAGCATTTGCATCCACAGATCATTTGGAGAGTTTCTACACACAATATCCAGAAAAGACTTGTATGAATACAAGAAAAAAAATATAATAAAATGATTAATCATAGTACCTTGTCAGTTATCTTCAATGAACTTTATAAAAGAGGGATTGCTGACCAATTACATGCACACATACATACATATTATATATATACATATTATATACATATATATATATATATCACACACACAGTATTAAACAGTATATTTCACTAGCAATACTTCATTTACATCTGTCCCATTAGAACAGACAAGGAATATCAGTTAAGCCTTTTGGTGAGTTTTTCCTGATGTCAAATAAGTTGTTTGCTGTTGGGTAAAAACTTTCAAGTACTTTCAACCATTGTTGGTTATTTCAAGGATTGAAGGTAAGTCAAGAAATAGCTAGTATAGAGATTATATTGTTAATAGTTCAAAGACTGAAACACTAATGACAGTCAAAAGTCCTCAGAAGATAACAATTTCTTTTCACTTGACATCAAATCACTGATACCAGAAGAAACTTACCAAAAGGCTTAACCAACATTTTCTGCCCATTCAAGTCAATTGTGTGTGTGTGTGTGTATATATATATATATATATATATATATATATATATATATATATATATATGTATGTACACACACTTCAAAAGTAATTCATTTTTTATTTCCATGAAAACTACAGAGAGCAAACTTGATAGAATCGTCCATATTTTCTACTCACCCCGAGATAAAATACACTCTTCTATCAGAATCAGTTTTAACCAACCAACACCTCACATTGCAAATCTCAACTTTTTATTGGTTGAGACAACACCAAAATGTGTAACAATTGTCGAAAACTTATTTTGCGCCCAGTTCCCTGGAGCCTATTTTGGATTCCAAAAACAAATAAAAAGGACCATTTCAACCCAATTCACCAGTCAGTCACTTACCTTTAGGCTGTTTGTGTGGGGGGTTCTTTGGCAAGAGCTCTTGGATGACGTTATTTTGTAAAATACGATTTTTCGACCAACTTACGTTTCATTGAACCAATAAGTTTTTCTTTTTTTTTTACTCTTTAGTTTCGAAAACCTTTTAATTTTTCAGTTTTCTTATTCTTTTTAGTTGCAAGGCATTTTTTCCCGTTTTTTCCATTTGTTTGTATTTTTTCCCACCCCCTGTTCGTTTATTTACCGTTTTCGTTTAAACTACTTATTGTTTTTGGTTTGCCCCTTTCCTTTTGCATTTAATTTTTATTTTGTTCATAAATATTTTTGCCTTTTGTTCTCATGCTTAAAAAAGAAAAAGCATTAATTCGTTCGACTGTGGTGGGTGTTCCACCATGGTCGACAAAACAATGATGTCCCGGATGCACTGGTACTAAAACCGGTGTCACCAGCCAAAACGGCCTGGTCAGAAAATAGGCCGCTAAAAAAGGATGTCAACTTTTACGTTAACCAGCGGAAGAAATATGAGGAGTCATTCAAGGACAATGAGTTCCTAATGATTCCGGAAGCCTTTGACGCAGTAAGCCCACGCACCATATCCCTGCTGACCTCCGATGTTAAAACCCAGAAATTAATTGGGGTCAGCAGCAAAAGTATGGAGGAAGCTTTAAAGGCTTTAAATATCAACCCGAGGATACTCGCAAGAAGGACAAACGCATTGTGGGATATCCTTCTCCAAACAGAAGAGCAGGCGAAGGAGTTGGCAGGAAGCGTCTTAAGTACCAAGACCTTAAGACTCCAAACAGAATACATGGGCACCGGTCGGACAAAAGTGACTGTACATGGGGTGCCCGTAGATATCCCTGATGACCAAATGGGGGCCTTCTTCACCAAATTTGGGGAAGTAAATGAAGTGAGGGCCCTTAGCAGCAAAGCTGGCATTGAGACAGGGGGGGACATGGAGCTCCAGATTACATTAAACAGAAAGGGTTTCCAGGAGATCCCCAACATCTTGGTTTGCCACAACAGGAGGATGCTGGTAGTCGTGGAGGGTAGAAAAACTTGGTGTTGGTCGTGTGGGGTGTTGGGCCACATGGCAAAGGAGTGCTCCAGTAAGAAGAACACACAAGCTCCAGCACGTCCAGCATCTTCAACAGCCACAATGGCAACAGTAGCAGCTAGTCAACCAGAGGAGTGGACTTCAAAAAGTGATGGAGTCTGGAAGGGGGTCACCAGAGGACGGAAGTCTTCAAACAGTCCGTCTTCCCCCCGCAAAACGAGATACCTCAGGAAAAGAGGCATTTGCAGCCTGAAATGCTGAAGTAGGTGCAGGTACAGCAACTTAAAGAAGGCCAGCAGAAGCGGCAGCAGCAACAGCAAGGGCAGCAGCAGCACCATCACCAACAACAGAAACAACAGTCACAAACTGAGATGCCCATGGAGGTGGATAGTATGCCTCCACCTCGTGCTTCATCCCTGAAAAGGAGCAGGGAGGAAGAAGAAGACAAACCACAGCAAAGCCACTCTGGCCATAGCAGGGTGAAGAAGGGCATGGATAGAACCAGGTCACTCTCCATCCCTGCTTCGCCAAAAGAAGCTATTAGTTCCCCCAAAGCTAGGAGCCTCCCTACTTCCCCTTCCTGTGCACCGTCCTCCATTTCCTCCCTAAGTTCAGCAGCTACTCCACCTCACACATCCACCTCCTCCCTCCTCAAGGGAGAAAAAGAAGATGTTCGCTGGCCCCGAATCCATTTGTAAGGTGGACAGGGAGGAATACAAAAAGGGCCTGTCAAAGCAGAGAAGAGCCCTGTTAGGGGTCCTATACAAAATGGCAGAAGTGGATGGCAAAAACATTGAAGACCCTCGAAATTTCCCGAAGGCTCCAGGTGTAATAACCTGTGTGAGGGATACAGGGGGCTACTTGAGGTTCTGGAGCCAAAGAGGCTTTTCCAGAAATCAGGATGCTCGAGTTGGACAACCCCAACTTGAAAAAACTAAGAAATTTTTGTGCTGGGAGGGTCCCCGTGTTAATCCATCCCTCTTTATATAGGGCTATTAAGCTAATCTACCCCACGGATGTTGGCGGGATTGTCTTAGATGGTCGTATGACGACGGAGTTGGGCACAGGGAGCCTAGGACAATCCATCGGGTTCCTCATAGACGCAGATTTCCGCCCTGTATGTGAATAGGTGAATTGTATTTTCTTTTTCTATCTTTTCAGACTTAAAAGATGTCTATCAAGATAGCTACTTTGAATGTGAAGGGCTTGAGGGATCGGGGTAAGGCAGCCCACCTGCTCCAGGATCTCTTGTCCTTTGGTGTGGATGTCGCTGCGATCAAAGAGACCCACTTTGTTTGCAGTTTCGATTCATATGTGCTGGAGAACTACTTTGTTGTCTATTCAGCATATGGGGACCGGGTTGCCAGAGGAATTTCCTTACTGGTAAAACGGACTCTAGATGCGAAGGTGGACCTTGTGCATACCAATGCCTAGAGCTGGTTGATCGTGGCCGATATTGCCATGAAAAGTGGTTCATTTTAGGTCGTCCAGGAGGAGTGGGTTTCGTTTTTTTGGCGGTTGGGGCCATTCCTAGTGGATTCAATGCACCTAGTCTTAATGGGGGAATGATATGCCGTCCTGGACTCCAAGTTAGTTCGGGGGCGGGGTGCTAGCGGGTGTAGGGGCAATCGTTGCCTGGTTGATCTGATTAACGATTTTGGTCTCGTTGATAGATACTGGACCGGGGAGGAAAATGTGGACGTGGGCTAATAGTTGGCCTCCTGACAAGGTGGTTAGCTACCTTGACAGAATGTTAGTTAGAGGAGCCAACATAGATTTGTTAGACTGTCCCATGGACCACAAACTTGTTTGTGCCCGTGTGGCGTTAGACTGTAGGCCTAGAATGGCTGGTTACTGGAAGTTCAATCTGTCTTTACTGGACAGGTGGGAGCTAGTGGGGGCAGTTATCGGGAATAAGTGGTGAGATAAACTTAAGGTTAGGATTAGGTCTTTCACCACGGATTTCAGCAAACAGGTGAAGACACTTAAGGCTAGACTTTCCCGAGCGGTGGCAGGGGGGATCCCCTAGAGATAGCCTTAGCTAGGGAGGCCGTGGAGGGTTCGAATAGCGAGTGCTACATGGGCCAGGTAATTAGACATAGGTTAAGCAAGATGTCTTCCGAAGATGTGAACATGGGCGCAGAATTGCACAAGGAAGAGGTCCGTCAAGGTGGCGATCGTTACATTCATGAAGTCGAAACCCCAGAGGGATGTACTCTTCGGGCCACTGACGACATGTGTGAGGTGTTTCGGCGACATTTCGAGAGCCGGTTTACCAAGGAGCCTGGTCTTCGTGAGGAAAAATTTCGCAGCTATTTGGCTGACTTTCCTCGGCTTTCGCCAACTAAAGCGGCTAGCTGTGATGGAGAGATCACAGAGGGCAAGGTCTACATGGCATTGAAGAAGGTCGGCAGAGGCAAGTTGCCGTCTGGATAGTTTACCCTATGAATTGTACTTGAGACTGTCGCACACCTTTGTCCCGATATTGACTGTGGTGTTCAACAATTGGTTCCGGCAGAGGTTCCTCCCCGACCGGTTCTCCAGAGGTGTGATCACGCTGTTGAAAAAAGTCAAGGGTGTTGGGGGGAAACTAGATAATTATAGGCTCATAACTCTGCTAAACACAGAGTTAAAGATTTTGGCCAAGTTCCTGCAGGAACGTTTGCAGTCAGTTGCCGAGTCGGTTGGGTCCGGAGCAGACTTGTTCTGTGAGGGGCCAAACAATTCAGAGCAACCTAACCTGCATCTGAATCCGCACGATCATAGAGGGTGTAAAAGACGACGACGAGGCCACGCTGATCAATTTAGATCAGTCCAAGGCATTTGATAGGGTTGACCATCACTACCTTGCTGCTGTCCTGCAGGCCACCAGATTTGAACCCAACTTCTGTCGCTGGATTAGCCTCTTGTATCGCTCCCCCAGTGCTGTGGTACAGGTGAACAGGAAGCTGTCGGGCACTTTTGCGCTGTCTAGGTCGGTCCACTGTCACCCCTACTTTATGCTTTGGTGTTGGAGCCTTTCCTTCGCTGGCTAAGGGACAGGGCATGCAGTCTGGCCCTACGCGGAATCACCGTTCCTGGAGGAGCTCAAGCCAGAGTTTCTGTGTACACCACTGACATATCTGCTTTCGTGTCGTCCCACAGCAACATTGAGGCAGTACTGAAGGCGCTTGATCAGTACAAAATGGTGACAGGGGCCAAGATTCACCGCAACAAGTCGTCCGGCTTGCGGTTAGGTGCCTGGAAGGGGGTCGATCTTCTGGGGCCCTTCAGTTGGACGGAGGGTCCTGTCCACATTCTTGGAGTGTGGTTTGGACCCGACCTGGAGAAAAATTGGTCTGAAGTACGAGCAAAGGTCAACACTGCCGGTGAGACTTGCCGTCGACGGAGGTTTGTCTGTGAAGGGCAGGGCAGAGATGTGTGCTACATACATTTTCCCGATTGTCCTTTATTGAATGTCGACACTTCCTCTCTGTGACGACCATCTTTAGGCGCTGGAGTTCTCACTATCCTCCATTTTATCGGGGGGGACTGGGAATGCCGCACTTGGTGAGCCACAAACTCGCCTCGAGGTTGGCTTTCCTAAACCGTGCATTTACGGGAGATTCAATTACAGCAGGGATTGTCAGGGATGCGTTCCCTTTCCTTACTATCAATCCCCCCATCTCACAGGCTGAGCGCTATCGTAAGCCCCGGGATCAATCAGATTTCCTTCACGAGCATCAGTCGGCCTTGTTGACTGTGCCTCGGTCAAAGTGACCTTTCACAGCCTAGGAAGATCTTCTATCGTCTTTTAGTGGAGGGGGTCACGAAGGATCGCCTACGTGATCAGCTCTGCTTGTCAGAGGATGAGTTTTTTCTTACTGGTCTTGGGCGCCAGCGGTGGATTACCTCAGTAACCCCGAGTTTTTGCTTACCTGGCGATTGGCTTGGGATCGGCTGCCTCTCAATGACAAGGCCTTCATATGGGGCTTGGCGGATTTGCCAGACTGTGAACGGTGTGGCCTTGGTTTAGAGGAAACAGCTTCGCACTCCTTCCATTGCCTCCGTTCCGCCCCTTATGGGACCATGTTGGCGAGCTGACGGCTAATCTCGCTCCCGAAAAGCTTGTGCTCATTGATCGCGCATACGCGTGTGATAATGTGTCGCCCCCGTGTTCTGGGTGAAACGAATGGTGTTTCTGATGTTGCTAGCCACGGCCCGAATGGTGATTTGGATGACGCGACAGGTGGAAGTCTTGCGAGGTATCCGTCTTTCTCATCAGGATCTGATCCGATTTTCTCAGTATCTAATCCAATTCTTTGAGATTAGAACTGAAGGAAACGTCTGCATTCAACAGTCTTCAGCGAAAGGTAGGTGACTGAGGTGAGCTTGGTTTGTTTGAACGGGGCTAGCCTTGATTTTCTCTTTTAGGTCAACCTATGTCACATCGGAGTGGTTTCCTGTGGAGCCCTCCCCTTGGTTAGGTTAGACAACCTTTTGTGTACCTAGTTAATGTGAGTAAGTGTTGTTCCTGGCCTGTTCCCAACTATCTCTTTTGTTATGATCCAAGTCGAGATTCCCAACCTCCACAGTTTGTTTTTGGTCCTTTTTATCTCGACCGGGTCAGCTTTATATTTTCCCATGGCCGTATAATTTGTTATCCTTTTCCCACTCCCTTAGCGAGAGAGCTTCTTGATTTTGTCCACTGGGCAGAATACAGCGGCCTCTCTGTTTTGAGGGTTGGATGGGCCCTAGTAACATCTTATGTTTAATTTGATTTGTGTTAATATTTTAGTTTGTTATTGGGCTCATCTCCCTCCCCTCCCATTTTTTCATCATAGAATTTTAAGTATTTATTATCATTAAATTTTTATGGCATGGGGCGCATTTTGTAGAGGATGCGGTATTATGGTGTATGGAGGATTGATTGGTGATGGACGAGTTTTTGTGGTGAATGGGCAAATTTTAACGAGTGAATGGGTCGTGAATCAGATTAGCTAGGTATAGGATAGTTACCAGCCTCAAGGGGAGGGGTTGAGGCAAATAATGTCAGTCACTTAGCTTCAGAGAGATACCACACGAACCCACGCGTGTCACTATTTTGACTTAAGAAACTTTTCGCGCGTCAACTGCTGACTCGAAGTCAAACACCAACATTATTCTCTCAAAAAATTCACTTACAACTTTCTAAGAAATGTGTTCTTACACACTAAAATAAAAATTGTATTTAACCAAAGATAAATACAGAACAATCCAAGGTAAACAACTCTAGAAAATTAAGATATCACACAACAAATTTCTGTATATTTTCCATTTTACTCTATTTGACCAGTTCTTTAACACATGAACAATTTTGAACTGTAAATCAATAAGACACCCAATTTATACATGGTCAATTCTTGCATTATCAAACCACAAGTTTTCTAATTGTATATTATTAATTGTACATAAATGTTTTTATTGAAACCTAAATTACCGTTGTTGGCGTTGTTTCTTAATCTTCTTATTCAATTGACTTGTAATTGATTCGTTTTGAATGCGTATTCTGTATTGTTGTGGATTATGGTGAACAATGAACATGCCCGTAACCATCTTAATATTAAAAGTAAAACCTTAACAAATTCAAACTCATAACAATCCCAACAAACTAATAACATAACTGGATAGAGCAAGTTTTTGCTAGAAAACATTTCATAAACTCCCTTGCCGCAATCGACAGTCAGGAAGACGTTTATCTGAGTAATCTGTTCAAACATGGCTTGCCATACATCAATGTTGCCACTGCTACAAATTACCTACAACGCAACCGTGCTCATATTTACTATTTGGACCCTGTAAAAATCCACTCAGAGTCAATGAATATCCATCGGTGCAATTTTATTGATATAGAAGAATTCAAGGAGACACTTCTGCTTCACTTACACTTTCATGTCATTCAATTTTGCCGGACTGCTGCTTTTTAACAAGTAAAAAAAAATAAATAATAAATAATAAACGTCATTGGTGCAAAGGTTCAATTTACTAGCATACCACCAATATCCATCTATGAAATTGTGGGCCAATAAAATAGGAGGCATTCTTCTCATTTCTGGATGAGAGGGACAGCAACTGGGTTTTATTATTATTATTTTAAGCTACAAATTTTCCGCTTTTTTAATCATAGAAATTTTGTAAATTATTTTGTTAAATTTTGGTTAAGTCTAGATTACAAAAGTATTTGTGCTTCTATTTAAATTAGTTTTATTTGTAAACTAAAAGAACAGTAACATGAATCTACAAGGTTACGGTAAACCGTAAAAATGACATTATTTATTTCAGCCAGTGATCACCAATGATTGTCATTTAGAAATCAGATCAATAGCTGTTAAAAATTGTTGGAAAGTTGAAGGGGTGAGCATTTGGCTTTGTAAAAATATTAAACTCATCCACAAAGAAAAAAAAATCGGAAAGTGTAAAAAACAAAAAAATTTTTATATTGCAGCAATTGTTGGTGCTTTACAAAAATTGTTTTAGTACAGTCCCCTACCCCACCTTATGAAGACAGTTAAAACACAAGAGGAAAGACTAGAGACATATTTCTTACTGTCTCCTCTTACTCTTGGTTGGAATTGTTACATCCGTCTACTACTCGTACTATCATGAGGACTGACTACTACTTGCTGTCTTAAATGTACAGACATCATAGTAAACACAAAATGCACGTGAATGAATATTTAACTTAAAAATTAACAGAAAAATGCTCAGCTCCATTTTAAAATGTGTTACTTGAGCAGTGTAAATAATAATGATTTAAAAGCTGAAACTTTGCAGATTAATAATATGCTGTGTAGATTTTATTTTTCTCCATAAATTATAATTTTATTTTGAGTCGGTATCGATTCGTTCAGTATGGATTGTATTTCATTCAATTTCATAACTAATTTTCAACAAAAGAAAATTTTATTTTGTCTGAAACTAACTAATGTTTGTTATAACTTGAATTGTTTTTTTTTTAACCAAACAAAAGTAACAATTTATAAAGATTTTTAAAAGTTTTTACTTCACAAACACAAACTGACAAGAAGACAAATTAAGTTAGCAATTAGCAGTTTATTCATTTAAAAAATATCTGAAAATAGACATGGACATGAAATTTTAATTAAGTGCTAAAAAAAAAACAAACAAAAAAACCCACCACAATAACATATGCATATATATGGCAATATGGGATCTTTTTATAAAAAAAAAAGTTACATCACTTTTTAAAAAGAACAAAGAAATAAACTATGACTAAAAAAACTACTACCTAAAGAAAGACTAGTAAAAAGTAAATAAATTTTGATTTTTTGGCACAGGGTCAGAGTTTTTTTTTTTTTAAATGTATTTTTTTTATACAGGATAGTCATTTGTCATACTGTCACAGTTTTAAATTTTACCATAATGTTAAAAATTCTCTCATTTCAAACTGTTTTAAATAAGGTTCGTGATGGAGAAGTCAACTGACCGCTTCATACGGCCTAGATGAAATACATTGCTTTGAACAATAAGTCTTTAAAAGAAAAAAAAAGTTATGCTTGAAATAATTAATACATACAGACACAGTAACATACCGGATGTTTTAAGTTATTTTTTTTATTTTAATGCTGTTTTAGGACTTCCATGGATGACAAGTTTCCTATGTTTTATTTACAAAAACTTTTGGTGGGAGACTAAAAGCTATACAATATTTTTTCTTAGTCACCGACTTCGCTTGAAATATTCATATTGACCGAGATAGGGGAGGGGAAGTATTTTCTCCAATTATAAAAATTTTCTTAATCTAAAAACTGAAAAATAAATAATGATCAAAATGGGTTGAACTTGAAATTATCTAATTTGATTAGTAATCTACTTTTGTTACAAAAGTAGATTACTAATCAAATTAAATAATATTCCATTTTTCCTGTCGTACAAAAACAAAAGTTTTTTGTACGACAGGAAAAATGGAATATTCACGTTTCGTTACGTTAAATCTTAAACGTATCAAAATCAGAAAATCATAAAGGAAAGCTTTCTTCAGTAACGAGGTTTGTCTGATATTTTAAAAAGGTTAAAAATGTAATATTGTTGTAAAAAATGTTCTAGATAATTAAAAAAATAAAAACTAACCAACATGAGAAAAATTGATGGTTTCAAGTTGTAACCATCAATTTTTCTCATGTTCGTTAGTTTAATGTTGAAACTTTCAACCTATTTTTCTTATAGGATTCAAAATAGGTAATAATAGCTTTTTAAAAGTTTTTAACTAACAGTAAATTTTTGAGTATATGCTCAAGAAAAAAGAGCGAGATTAGGAGAGTGGATTATTTTTTCTTTGAAAGAGAACGAGTTTTTAGTGGTTGGCATAAACATACACTTGAAAATATATAGTGAAAAACGCGTGAGTCAGCTTTAATAGAAAATGTAAAATTAGGCCAAGGTCTAAAAGCTTAGACATGACAGGCAGGTGGGCAGCCAAGTTGGGCATGTTAAAAGAGCTAGAGAAGCCTGAGTGCATTTTACTATAAAAGAAAATAAAGAAGCAGTACGCTCCACAAAATGAAGATGACACAGTGCTTATGCGCGGTAGAAGAGATGAGCAAAATAAGATTGGTTGGGCGGAGTAAACTAAACAAAAAATATTCCAAGATTAAAACTCACTCCCCAGTCCGCCTTTTTAAATATTCTTCTTACATTATGTAGATGTTAATACTAGAACTAGTTTTACTTTAGTTTTGTTGATTACTTATTGTTTTGCCCGCCTTCGTAGCTGTATGAAGGTAGATTGTGTTTGATATTCTGTCTTTCTTTCACCTACTACAGGCTACTGGATAACAACTGCTGTAGTGATGAACTGTCATTACTGCTGCTCGTCACTGAGTGAAAAGTATTTCAAGGTTACTACTGGTTTTTGCCTTTCTGCTGCTTATGGTTGTTATTATCTTCCACCGCGCCCATATCTTTTAAAAGTAAAACCGAGTAAGTGATAAAGCAAGCAAAATGAATCAGACTATAAACCACAAAGAAGCCTCTATTGAATAAAATTGTATATACGCTTTTCGTGGATTTTAGTTTTATTTATAAGCCTAGTTGCAAAAAATTAGAGACGATGAAGGAAAGAAGAAATTACACTATGAAATTGATAAAAACTCGTCAGTCGTACCTTATCGAATATGTTAGAATAAGCCGAGCAAAATCTGACAAACGGTCATATTTGTGGAGTATTATTAGATAATTTATTAACATTTCAGTTTTAAAGTGCATGTTTCCACCAGCAAAATTGCTAAACTACACTACAAAGTACATTTAACACCTAGAACTTGCACGTAGATATGGTCATGATTATCATCAGAGAAAAAAAAAAACACTTCCCAGCACAAATCGTCGAGTTACACACTACACTACAGTGTTTATAATTTGTAAACAATGAATCTGAAACTAAACCATACGAGGGGTTGATGAAAGAAAAGTGAAAGCTGAAAGATTCTGGTCCGATCAAAATGAGATTCTTAAAAAAATAAAAAAGGTTAAGTTCAAACTTTTGTTTGGTCAGATTTTTAGGAAGTGGGTCAGCACTTTTTATCAAGTCCTCGTATATGCAGTTGAGATTTTTAATTAAGCAACAGAATTTGGGTTCCCAGTAGTACACACACTCATCTTACCTCCTAGAACTCTTAAAAATAAGCAGTAAATTAAATTGTTAGTCACTATTTCGTTTTCACTTTTTAAAAATGTAAGTATCCAAACAAAATAGTGTACTGTACAGTACACTGTAGTACAATATGCAGTATTTTGTTTGGATACTTAGATTTTTTAAAGTGAAAACGAAATACATTCACTCACTGTGTTCACTTGTGAAAATGACTACACGCATTTTATTTTTCAAAAATGAACTTATAAATTTAAAACAACTCAAACTGATATAACAAGTAGTGTGAATGCATGCTATTAGGCAAAAAAAAAAAAAATGGTGATTGAAGTAAAATAAAAATAAAAAATTACTCGAAAGGTAAATGTTTTTCATATACAAAAATTCGAATTTATTAATAAAATCACCATCACGTATGTCTTGCATTTCAGCTACTTTACAAATTTTGTATTTTTTCACATTCGAGAATTTTAATTTGGTATAAAAATTGTAGACAGGAAATTGGAAAAAATTCTTTGATCAGTAGAAATAGTAAAATAAAATTAAATGTGTCATACAGTGAATAAAGCAGCACAAATGAAATGTAAATTAAGAAGAAATATGATAACATGAAAAGTCGTTGAAGATTAAAAATATTTTAAAATTTTAATAATTAAAAAAAAAATCATCTAATTAACTTTTACTTTTGTTTGATAATTTTTTTTTTAACTTAGGATCAGCAGGAATGTAAATTATTAGATAGAAAGTTACAGGTTTTATTGGGGACATACATTCTCATATCAATTACTAAAGGTCTGGTCAATACTTTGAATTTGAAATGGATGATACCAAGGAATCAGCTACTGTAAGCCAAAACAGCTTTTTTTATATGCTTTTTTCCTTCTGAAAGATCCGTTTCTGGAAAACAACACATTGATATTCATGTTAAAGGGTGCTCAAAAAGTTCTTGGTCTAACTCACTTTCTAAAATTTAACCAGATGGCCAATCATCAGAAATATTTTCTGAGATTGAGAAAGATAGAGATGGAAAGCTTTTGAACCCAATCAAGGATTACAAAAAAAAAAGCTGAAATTTGTTGTTTATTCAGATTTTTAGAACTAGGTCAGGCCGAAAACACACACACACACACACATACATACATACATACATTATGATGCTCGTTCAACACCTGCTTTTGCAAACCACTTTAATTACATTTTTATTTATGAATTTATTGACAGTGCCCAGTCAGTTTTTTTTATTATTAACCATGTAAAAGAATATTGGATTGAATAGTAAAAGACACTGTAAATAATAAATGTTATTTTTTAGTCAATGTTAGGCTAGAGAGAATCACTGATTTTATTCGCAATAATTAACAGCACATGATGTGAAAACGGTTTTCAGAAAACCATATGAAAAAATTAATTAAAAAAACAAAACAACATTCATATTGGAAACAAACTGTAAGTGTACTTAGACTATCTTAAACATCAGACAAAATTAAAGTAATTAAAAAGTTTACAAATACTGACACTGTTCAATCTATATTTACATTATTCGGACTATTGTCCACATCTTTGTTGCCATATTTATCACAACGTTTCGGCCGTTGTACGCTCCGGCCTTCT
>OZ038487.1:74921451-75076451 GCA_964036315.1 Acanthosepion esculentum | reverse complement strand
ACATCCACTTTCATAAATGTCCTTATGAGATAGATCTTTTTTACCACACTGTAAATTGTATCGTTTTGACTAATCAGAAGGCCCGCAGTAATTAAGAAATGTAATTTTGTGTTTATAATCAGGCTCTAATTATAAAGTACGGAAGACCAACCAGAATACAATGAAGTTGCGTTATTTGAGTTAGGCATTGTTCTCCGCTGTTAAGGCCTTTACATGTGAAGAAGTTAATTTGATTTTTCAGTTTCAACTGCAATGGGTACCTACAAGTATCAGTATCATCTTATGAAATTTATATGATCTTATTTTTATATTAATCTCAGTTATGACATTTTTCCATAAATGAAATATCAAAATTAATAATAAAATGAATGGAAATACAAATAACACAGTAATGTAATAAATGTACATAAACTTATAGTATTTTATGTACACTTCTGATAAAATTTCATAAGAAAGATACCTCTAAATTAATTAGATATCTTTCTTATGAAATTTAATCTCACTCTCAACAGTCTTATTTTAATTTCTCTATATTTTCCATAAAGCATTTTACAATGCTTTATGGAAAATGTAGAGAAAAGGTGAAAGCTAAGTAGAAAAAAAAAAAATTAGAGTGCTGAAAGTTTTCCTTAAAAATAACTAGGTAAATAATTTGTTCGCTTAAATCTAAATAATTTCACTTCTCTCCTTCCATAGAACAAATTATCCTCACGTAATCCATCAATACGTCATACATCACCTGTCAAGTGACACAAAAGGTTATGACCTGCTTTGTTTTATTTTCAAACTACATCTTAAGCTTGGTTCAAAATTGAAAAAATGATAGATTTTTAAAAGAATTTCAAACTGAGATTTTCTTTTTCAAATGGTTGCCATGATCAATTATCTGCCAATTTTGCCGACTCAAAAAACAAAAAAAAAAAAAAATTTTTTTAACGAAAATTTCAGATATTCCGATTAAAAAAAAAATACCAAAAATACTTTGGATATTTCTCCTTAAGTAATAACAAACATTTAGACGATAAAATTGTTTTCATCAAGTTTGGCGTCTTTTTCATCATGATAGGCTCTGTTTTAGCGATCTCATCTCTCTCTCTCTCATATATATATATATATAGGGAATATCTGGGTATATTACAGGCCAGAACAATGTTACGAAAATTAATGACAAACGGGAAAAATCTTTTGTGTAAAAAATAAATAAATAATAATTAAATTTTGTGCGCATGTAATTATTAACGGAAACATCACTTTGGTCTTTGGTCAGATGAAGTCCTAAAGGACGAAACGTGTTGACACAAAAAAGGTTTTTCCACTTTGTCATTAATTTTCCTGGTTTCTGTTTCAAAGTGACAATTTTTATTGTCTATTTTGTGAACTTGACTTTAAAAACAACGGATCCTTTACAAGTCAGTAAAACTAAAAATTTACCTGTCTATATTTCTGACATGAGGTACTTATGTACATTTACATTACTCGGACTATTCTCCTCATCTTTGTCGCCATATTTATTACAACGTTTCGGCCATGGAGAACTTTCAGAGGGAAAATTAACAGGAGATAACTGATAACTGACATCCATTAAACATGGCTCGTGGAACTAGAACAGTCTACCCCAGTGAGCGAAATAAAGGGTTCAGTTCGACATTCCAACCACCTGAAGAAGGCCGGAGCGTACAACGGCCGAAACGTTGTAATAAATATGGCGACAAAGATGAGGACAATAGTCCGAATAATGTAAAGATTTACCATGATCAGAATTCATGAAAATGGCCTTGAAAATATGTAGGAGTTAGTTAAGGTTGACATTAAATCTCAATAAATGAAATGAAAGTAATGAAACTATTTACATCAGTTACAACAAGCATTGATTAGTTTATATTGGCAAGTATGTGCCACAATACACACTAAAATATTTTCTATACAAACAAATTCAATTTGTCAAACAAAAAACTATGACAATCAGAATCGGACAATGAAAAAAATTCTCAGATGAATGTTCCAAAATTCATAGAAAGGTAGACCAAGTAAATCAGTGTATAACTTTTAAGTTTTATGACAATCTACTTTTAATTTCAGCTATTTCTCTAACTCTGCAAGCAAAGAATACCACAGTGGATACAAGTAATTTTATGTTGAAAATAGACACTTAGACACTTACAATTTCACTTTAGAAATTTTGTTCAGAAACGCGTAACATGTTGTGGATATAAGTGATGTTGAGATGCCTGTGTTGTGAACCCATTTAATGACATTGGATATCAAAGTTTCGAAGTACAGATCCTGGTCACGAAAGCAGCCCAAATCTTAAATCTCATTGGTTTCAAAAATTCAAATGTTTCAGATTGAGTGGGGAAAAGACTGCACAACACTTATGTGCTATTGCACAAGAAAGTGCATCTGATTTTAATTATATTGATAAAATTCAAGATCAAACAAAACTCTTAATAAACTGGATGTTATTGTTAAGTGACACACACACACAAAAAAAAAAATAAAGAAACATGTCTGGTTGAAAATTGATTTTTGATTTGACGGGTTTTAAGTTTAAATAACGTCCCGCTAGTAAATAATACAAGCTACCAGAGTGTGTGTGTGTGGGGGTGGGGGGTCACTTTTTAGTTTTTTACTACAATATAAACCGAAACAGTATCGGGTAAAAACCTATGAAACAGAGGGGAAAATTTTTTTTAAAGCCTGGAATATAGTACTATGCATAAAGAGAAAACTAAAGGAGTAGGAATTGAATTTGAATATCAATATTGATTGACGTATCTGGTCTGGATGGATGATCAGGATCACATCACTGATTAGAAAATAAGAGCAAATGATCAAACAATGATCGATTGTTTTTAAACCTTGTTTATTGAAAAATGTCTACGAGTGTAAAAGAAAAAAAAAAAATAATTTTAAAAATGTTAGTTAAATCTTTTTTTTTTTAATTTACAATTACATTAAAAAAAACAAAAAAAAAAACAATAAAAATATTAATGACCATATGAGAACACGGGTGACAATGCTATATAAACTTTCCAAGTAAATAAATGTCAGCTGTGGCTTTGTAATGTAAAAAAAAAAAATAAATAAAATAAAAATTCTAACTACTCACTTGATACCTAAACTTCTATTTTGAATTTCAATTATTGAATTATTTCTGTGTTACCTGCCGTAAAAGTACAGAGTTTTTTTTTGTAGATTCAATTACTACTACTGTGAATGGCAACGTCTATTGATTGGTAATTTTATTTTAAGAACTAGAAAGAATTGTTTGCGGTTTTTGGGGGTGGGCACGCATAAAAGTTTGACTTTGAGAAAATACAAAAAGGATACTACACATGCCATGGGTTGAAGGTTATTTTTTGAAATTAATAAATAAATTATTTCGAATTAATTAAAAATATTACCTTTGGCATGCAGAGAAAATGATAAACATTGAACATTAAACTAGGATTTTATTTACCATTTTCACAGATCACAGACAAAACTCCAAAATATCTTGTAATGTTTTTTCTGCCAAAAACTAAGATCTTGATTGTTGATATTGCAAATCCAAGAAATCAAATATCTTGACAAATAATTGACATGCTCTATGGTAATTAAATTTATTTCTTGGATTTGCTTTGCATGACAATAATACTGGATCACACTTTTAGGCTTTTTTAAAAAAAGATTTTTAAAAAAAACAATAAAAAAGACCTACGTAAATATGCCTCGCTTTCAGAAGCACCAAGTTAATTTAGCTTTAAGTTAATAAAAATAAAATAAAAATAGGAGGATATAAAAACATTTCTACTTGTTAAACAAGCCATGAAAAAGAAACACAGGAACACGTGTTTATTAGCAGGACGTGTTACTAGTGCGGAGTAATCATGTTTTTTTTCTGTCTAAAACTACTGTTAGTTAAGGACTTATTACTAAATATCACAACAGAACATTGTTCGAGTATGCATTTACGTAAGAATAAAATCAATTAATTGCATCTTTAGACACAAGCGAAGGTCATTTTTATTTTAACACAAAATCTTATTTGTCAAATAAAAATCAAGGTTTTTAAAAAGTAAATAAATCCTAAAGTTCGAGGCTTAAAATTTTTATGATGGTTCACAAGAAGCTAAACATTTTTAGTTTTCATTTTCAATTAAATATTAGCGGAGAAAAATGATTGTGTTGTTTGGTAAAAGAATTTTGTTGTGCAAAAAAAAAAAAAAGAAAAAAGTTACCTATCAAAAATAACCTTCAGATAAAAAAAATGTTTATCATTTAGAGATTAGTAGAGAAAATAACTAGCACAATTGTGAGTAAGTTAGCAGTGAGTAGGGAGGTGATAAGAATTGTCTAACAATGCCATATTCAGTATTTTTCAAACAAAACATTTTTAATTAAAAAATTTTATGAATTTGAAGAATTTTTGTGTGTAGATAACCAAGATGAAAAAAAAAAAAAAAAAATGACTGCTGATGTGACACTTTCTCCAGTTGTCACATTCTTCCTTGTAAGTATCGATGGGTAACTTTGACAACAAAATAGGAACTATTTTATTTTAACAATTAATTAATATTTATACCCATTTTTAAAAAATAAATACCAAGAAATTAAGGACCCAGTTTACTGAGATCTCTTTATTATTTATTTTGAGTATAAAAACAAATTAACAAAACTAATAATTTTTTAAAAACTTTTTCACGGCATTTTACTCACGAAATACCTGATCCTGATTATTTTTACTAACATCCAGTAATAATGACTATGTAGTCAATCAATTAAATTATTTCACATTTTTTGCTACTGCTTCTCAGATTTTCAATATTCCTTAAACTAGTACTAACTAAACAAAATAGAAATTTTTTTCCACCATTACATACGACAAAGTATTATGGGGAAAATTTACACAATTATAATAGGTGGTGAAATTAAAAATACTTTCTACATGTCAGAAACGAAGTACATACAGCAATAACGCATTCTTCAACAACAGGAGGAAGAAAAGAAAAAAAAGAAAAAAAAAAAAAAAAAAGTACCTACCACAAACACCAAGTCGCCATGTTGTGGTATAAATCTCTTCCTATTTGCATATTACGCAATGCATGGATTCCTTAATTTCTCAACTGTTACAAAGCAGAACTGGCGCAAGCGACAAAGCAAATGGTAGTTTTGGTCAGTCGTAGATGCGAATAATGTTAACACTGTATAACTGTCTATAACTGGTTGTAGTAAAATAAACTCTCTCCACGCTTGTTAAAAGTATTTTTTTTTTGTCTTTTGTTGTTGATGCTTTTCTTTACTGCTTGTTATGCTCGATCCCGGGCTGAAGAAGTGACGTCAAGCAGGTGAGTTGTAGTGAATTGTTGGTGTGTGTGCTTTGCTAAAATCGGGCACGGGTGAAAAAATAAAAACACCGTTTTTTATTTTATTTAAATTAATAAACATATAGTAAAAATCAAAGTGAATACATTGCAATAATGGAGTGAAAATTATACAATCATTACATTAATCATGTTTTCTTTCTCGCACTACAATACAGGCTACTGAGACTCAATTTGGCAGAGGGTAGTAAAACTCATTTAAAAAAAACTTTTGGATCTTCTCTCAATAACTGAATCTGATATTTGTTATTTATAGCATAACTCGATGTGACTCTTTAAAAATACGAAGGAAGAAGACTAAGAGTTAGGTAACTCGACAACTTTTGAAATACTGTATCTACTCTGAAAAGTGTTAAAGTCAAGTATTTGATTTATTTAATTCGCTGTCATTCAAATAAATTCGGGTTAAGTAAAACAAACTTGAATTTCAGGTTCAGAATCACTAGTTTATTTAATTAATATAGTGCTACAATTTTGAGTTAAAAAAAAATTCTTAAATGAAAAGCCATTGCATCCAGTTAAAAATTTTAACACTAACACTGTAAGTGTAACAGTGTTACAATTTTTAACTGGATGCAATGGTTTTTCATTGCTTGAGGATTTTTTTTATATCTTTAGAAAAAATAACACAGTCAAACAAACAAAATGAACTTAATGTCCTTCTTCTTACTCCTTTACCTTACAGACTTATTAATAAGACAGCATTTTTTTAAAAATACATTTAAGAAAAAGAGTGGGTCGTACTACACCGCCATTAATGTGCAACAATGTTTTTTTTTTTGTTTTTTTTTTTAGGAAATTTGTTTCTTTTTTATACGATCAAAGTAAAATTTTTTCCTTTTTTTGTTGCAATTCCAAATTTTTATATAAGTTGAACGTGCCGCTAAATTATTACTGATAAATATTTTTATTACACGTGCAAATGAACTGTTATTTTACTGTTTGTTTATAAAAACTTTTAAAAACAAGTGAAAATGTTTAAAAATTTATTTAAAATAATAATAATAAATCATCATACTCTTTTCTTGCTCCGATGCCAATAAATAATTACATAGTCACTCATCTGAAAAAAGTTGCAAAAGTCTATAAAGAGGTTTTACTTTTTTTTTAAAGTGCTATAAAAAAGGAGACACTTCTTTAATTCAAAGGCAAACGATTTCGATATGGGATTGTTTTTTTAGTGTTTTTTGGGTTTTTTTCATTTCTGTATTTCTTAGTGTTTTGTATTTTTATGGAGCCAGTATGATTGGTAATCGTAATATTAATTTTAAAAACAATAGACAAAATGTTTTTAAAAAGTTAAATGTTTTCTTTTAATTGTAGTGACATATTTTTATTTTTAGAAGAATTAAACATTTGGTTTGAAATTATATTTCAAGTGAAAAATTGTTAATCAGCCTAAAAACTATTTCTGAGAGCTGAACTGTGAATTACAGATAACCATCTGTTTCTAAGAAATTAGTCAAGTTTTGATTTTGGAAGTTTAATGGTTTTATTTGGCTGTATAATAAATCCAACTACTAAAATTCTACCAAAAATATTAATCAAATAATTGGGGAATTAGTTGAAAATGTATTCAAGATAATAAAAAAAAACGATTTTCTTAAAATTTAACTACATATTTTGAGCTGTAACATTTTAGTTTTATGGGTTTACTCTGAAATCAACAGGTTCCAATAATTTTATATTACTTTTACAAGGTCATGTAATGTTTAATTCCTAGAACTAAATACCAAAGTTGTAATTGTAAAAAAATATCTAGTTTTAAAACTAAAAATATGACTCCCATAAGTTAGGGATATCAAAAGTTTAATAGAACTAAACTGAAACGAGTGAAATTTTATTAATAGTAATAGACCAAATCTAAAAGGAAAATATGCATGGGTGTGGGGATTTCTGTTAATTTTGGCTTCAAGTATTGTAACTGGCCAAAAAGATTGATTAGTAAATAATTTTTTCATTGGTAAGAAAAACTGATTATCAGCCATGACTGTTTTGTAAAAAGGGAAAAGAAATGAGATGGCTGTTGTTGGAAGTAATTTGAATGCTTTATTTCTATTGGTTAGGCTGTGTGTACATCATTATCTTTGATCAAATGACATCTTCACATATCAGCAGTCATCATTTTACTGTAGCTCCTGCTTTACTTCTGAAAATAATGTCTTCTAGCATTGTTTTTAGTAAATATTTTTATAGCGTTTTGCTAAAAAGATCTATCTTGTATTTTCTATAGAATGTAGTGTGTTGATGACACTCTCAACTCAAAACATTTGTAGAAGACCGTGTGAATTTGAGTGTTATTGAATTGGGAAACAGTAACACGTGCTGTTTATTTCCTGCTAGAATGTCCAACTGCAAGAAAATGTCAGACTCAAATTGAGTCCAACCGAAGATGTAAAGAAAACAAGCAATACCGATATATATATATATATATATATATATATATATATATATATATATATATATATATATATATATATATATATATCAACAAATATATATATTAAACAACAAATTTACAAATGACAAAGACATTAACATTTGTGTTTGTGTGTGACATAAAGAGTTTGTATTTTGGTGATGGTTCGTACATACGTGTATGTGTGTTTCATGGCGTTTTCCCTTAAGCAGGTGAAACGCAGATTTCTATGAGAGATTACATTTTTAAATGTGTCTGCTGAAATACAAAGTGAAAAAGATTATTTATTTCTGTATTAACAGAAAATGTGGCACAAGGCCGAAGTGGGGAATGGGAAAAAGGTCGATCTTCTGTCTTAACTTTTAAACTTAGCTAGCCACAAACGCTGACCCAATCATACTAACAATATTTCTCGCACCAAAGCAACACATTCTTACTTACCTTTCTTACCACACCCACCGTAATACCTCAATGACTCTATGAAAATACTAACTAGACCCCATATGTACAATTTATCGTATTGGGGGGGGGGGGAGAATAAAATAACAATTTAAAAATTTAAAAAAATAATAACCCCCATGAGTAATTACAGTATGAGATAAATAACTATTTACAAGAAACTAAACAAAATCGTGTTAGTAATAAAACCGCCACAATCACTAAATGTGGCAGAAACATCAGTTAACCGGGCGAAATTAATGCGGGACTATAAAAATAAAAACATTCATTCATCCCAAGCACTCACACAGACATGCACTTATTCAGACACAACAACAGATACGAAAAATCACTCCCGAAACGAAAAACGCCCCACATCCACCAGAGAACTGACGTCACTGACCACCTAACGAGGGAGGGGATGGGGAATTAAACGTAAAGAAAAATAGGGACATAAATAAAAGAGGCCAATGAGCATACATACCCTAGCTAAGTTTACTGGAAAATGAAACTAAAGAATCAAAAACAAAACCTAAGCTAACCTAATTTTGGGATGGGTTGCCCGTGTTCAACTCAGCTAAAACAATATTCTGATGCCTTACCGGCATCAAAGTTCCACTCCAGGTCAGCCCCTTTCGCACGCGCGAAAGATTCACCCACCGTTTGCCGAATTCAGATGAAGAGAGTCGCTGCCTTTCCGACCTAATCTTGACTTTAAGCTGATGGGAAGAGGTAAACTTCTCGCCTCCATAGAATCCCTTCTGACGTGTCGTCCAAATCACGACTCTCATAACACCTAGCAAGCAAAGGAACACATAGTGTTCAGCCCTCGTCAACGGCGGAGCCTCATTGCTACAAACAGAAGCGGCCTCAAGGACAAAGAACTTTCCAGACAACATGCGAACCATGAGGCCTTCAACATACTTGCACAGCGGTGCTACAACCGTGCAATGAAAAAAGGCGTGACCAATGGTCTCGACTTCCCCACTACAGCGGCGGCAGTTTGGATATTTCTCCAAGCCCGCTAAGCAAAGTCTTTTGGCGACCCAGGGGGCCCCACACATCACCAGCCAGGTGAGTGATGCCTCATTGTTATTGAGGCATTTCAACCCGGGCGCCCAAGGCCATATCGAGCGAGCCTCCTGCTTCGTAAGACCGAGCTCGCCAATCAAATCATCACGAACGGCCCACCTAACTAACACCTGATATAATGCCTTACGAGACAATCTCTGGACGTTGGAGAGGCCATCCAACGCTCGTAAGCGGAGTTTCAGGGCACGAAGGCATTCACGGTAGAAGGCGCACTCGACTTTGGGTAAACGGTGAGCCTCCTCCTCGGACGGGTGGACACTTCTTAGTGATGGGAAACTCTTACGGGCGTCTTCCTTCCAGAAGGCGCCCACCTCATCCGGTTCGCGACACATTCGATCCAGGAATCCGATGCGAAGCATATATTGACGAATCTCAATGCTAGGCATACCTAGACCGCCTTCAGATGGATGAAAGCAACAGATCTCCCGAGAGACTCTGGCGGCCTTGCCTCCCCACAAGAAGGAGAACAAGAGCTGCACTAACGCCAGTAAAGTGTCAGACGGAAGTGGAAGCACAGAGAGTCGGTAAAGGAGAATCGGGTAGATGTGTGAAACACATACTTCAAAGAAAGAAAGATTCCTCCGAGACCACAAATTAATTGCGATCTCGGCCTTCCCTTGCCTCTCCGACCAATTCATATCCAACTGGAGATCAGGACCGAATCAGACGCCGAGAATCTTGACCGGCCCATCCGTCCAGAGTAAAGGTCTGGGAAGAGAAACTCCCTTCCACGCAGCCAACCGCAAACCAACAGACTTATCGCGGTTGATCTTGGCCCCTGTCACCATCTCATAACCACTGATTTCTTTGCTGACTTCGTTAATCTCGGCCCTGCTCGACATAAGAACCGAAACGTCATCAGCATAAGCGGAATTGGTAGCGCCAGGTAGGGAAATTCCGCGTAGGACCGGATTCGTCTTTAACTAGCGAAGGAAAGGTTCCAACGCAAGAACGTACAGCAAAGGCGAAAGCGGACAACCTTGACGGATGGAGCGAGACAATACTAAAGGCTCCGATCGTACTCCATTCACTTCCACCAGCGCACCGGGGGTAGCATACAAAAGTTGGATCCAGGTGCGAAAGTACGGCCCGAAACCAGCCGCCGAAAGAACAGCCTCCAAAAACCGATGGTCAACCCTATCGAATGCCTTGGACTGATCTAAATTGATCAGCGCGGCTTCACTGTCGACTTGCTCGATGATCACCGCACCATATGAAGGTTGTCCTGAATAGTCCTGCCCTTCACAGCACGTCTGTTCGGAGCCAATCAGACTAGAGAGGACAACCTGCAAACGGTTCGCTAAGACCATAGTCAAAATCTTTAACTCTGTGTTTAGCATAGTTAAAGGGCGAAAGTTATCTAACCCATCCCCACCATTTTTGTCCTTACGTAACAACTTGATTACGCCCCTGGTGAAGCGTTGGGGTATAGACCCCTGCTTCAACCAGTTGCCGAAAATCAGTGCCAGCAAAGGAATAAAAACGGGTGACTGCCTCAAGTCCACTTCGTACGGAAGACCATCTAATCCCAGAGATTTATCCAGGCCAACCTGTTTCAGCACACCCCAGATTTCCGACTCTGTTATGGGATCCTGGCACCTAGCTGCTTCAGTTTTCTCAAGGTAGAGAAAGTCAGCTAAATAGGCGTCGAACTGAGCAGGGCTCAGACCGCGCTCCCTGGTGAAAAGTTCCTGAAAGTACTCACGAAAAGCTTCACATATGCTTTCGTTTGTGGTCACGGTCCGCTTATCCGGCATTGTGACGCATGCGATATGTCGCCGAGTTGCATTCCGAACCTCCTCTGCACGCAATTCAGCGGCCATATTCGTTGCCTCAGGAGACATTCTTTTTAACCTAGCTTTAACTACCAGGGCTTGATCCTTCTTGATAAGCAAGGAGGCCAACTCTGCCTTAGCCAAAGCTACGTCCCCACTATCACGGGATTTAACCGCCCGATCAACTTTTTGCTCACAAGCCGTTTGCGCCGCTAATCTATCTAGATTGAGCCGATGACTATAATCAGCAGCAAACTTCTAATTTTGGATTTAAGATTATCCCACCAGGCATTTCCCACCACAGCCCCCGTCAGCTCTCTTTGTATCATTAGTAGCAGCTGGTCCCGGAAATCTCGCTCACCAAATAATGAGCAGTTCAATTTCCAGTAACCAGCCATCTTAATCTTAGGCTTATCTAAGTTTACCCGAACCCGGACTAGCTTATGATCCGAATAAACTATATAATGGAAACTTGGACACCCTAAGAGCCCTACATCGACTCTCCTGACTAAGACTCGGTCCAGGTAGCTAGAAAGCACCTGAGTACCCGAGCTTCCACTATTAGTCCAAGTCCACACTACCGCCCGAGGGTGTTCATTTCGGTACTTATCGACAAGATCAAACCTGTCGATAAAGTTTCGAAATGGTTTCACGTCCGGGGTCTTAGTACTCAATTTTGACCCTATACGATCTATATCGGGGTCAAGGACGGCATTCCAATCCCCCGCTAAAACTACCCGACGAGATGACGCCAAGAACGGCTCGATCTGCTGAAACAAAGCAGGCCGCTCAAAATGCTTATTGGGCGCATAAACCCCAAATGAAACGTAGAGCCTTATCCTTTATGGTAACATCCAACACTCAAAGTCTGCTCGCCGGATCTGCGAAGACAAGAGCACACACAGCCTTCAAGGACTTCCTCAACAGCCAAGAGACACCCCTCGAGCGTCCATCATAACATGCTGAAAAGAGGGAAATCCCCCTAGACAGAATGCTGTCATGATCGCGAGAAGAAAAACGGGTCTCTTGCACACAACATACATCCACCCCGAGACGCTGAAGGTCACGATAGAGCCTCGCCCTTCGAGACTCGGACCTCAGGCCTCGGGCATTCAAACTAGCTAACCAGAGAGACATTATCAGACCGATTAGGGTTGCTCTGCTGGCTTAAACATGGTCGGGGACAGGGTACCGACTGCCTCCCCCATAGACCCATGGCCCATCTCAGTCTTAATGGTACCGTCATGGGAGAGCCCGCCGATATCCCAGGGGAAGGTCAACTTTAGTGCTCTATAGAGGGAGGGGTGAACGAAAATAGGGATCCTCCCAGCACAAAAGTGATTCAGCTTTTTCAATTTGTCGTTCTGGACAATTGCTATGTGAGGCGTCATTTTAAATGAGGTTATTGCCTCATTTAACATCGCCCAACATTGCCGCGCTCCCGTGCCAGTTCGTATAACGGTCAAAACCCGTTGAACCTTTGGAAAGTTCTTAGGATTCTCTATGTCTTTATCGGCATATTGCTTGATGGAGAGTAAATATTTTAGATCTTTGATCCTATTGCCATAATCCCTGACTTTCTCGGCTTGGGTCGGGGAAATACGGCAGATGTCTTCTCCAGTATTGAATATATGTTTTGGTATATTTTTTTTCTTTTGTCATTTAAGTCCTGATTTGGACTTCTTTGTCTCTTGTTGATGGGAGGGGGCATGTCAGGAGTATTAACGGGTGGTTTAAGGGGTGAAGGACTGGGAGAGGGACGTAGTGTAAAGTTTTGTCTGAAAGGGCTGGGGTCTCTACTGAGAGGGATTGAGGAGCGGGAAGAAGTGGAGGGAGTGCCTTTTGAACTTGTAGGGGCCTTGAGGGGAGATGATGGTTTGGAGTACTGTTTTTGAGAGGATATGGAGGCAGTGGCATTTTTCATAGGGGAGGTCTGGGGGCAGAAGGGGTATCAAAATGGCCTTTTTTGATTTAGGAGCCTTTTGGGAGTCAAGTTTTTCTTTTAGCTTTTTAATCTTTTCGGACTTTTCATAGCCGGGATCGTATTTCTTTTGTAGCTCACGCAGAGTGGATTCCGAGGCCGGGGCGTCGCCCTTACTGTTGACAATGGGAGTGGGACTGTCCGTGCCTTTTGTCCCAGGAGACCGAGGACCCGCTGACCAGCGCTTCCCTCTACCCTTGCCAGAAACCAGCCATTCCCCCTCCCCCTTCTCCACAACTGCACTTGCAGTGGGCGAAAGCTCTTCGGGGAATGGGGGCTTCGAATTTGACCCAACCGGGGGATTTTCCACTCCGGTTCCGGCGGCTGGCATGCCCATTACAGGCGAGGCGGTATTCAAAGACGCGGTCAGAGGGGGATTTTGGTCGACTGGGGCCTGGCCTCCAGAGGCCTTCTTCTCTGGACAGGAAGAGAAAAGGTGACCAGGCTTTCCACACTTCCAACACACTGGCTTGCGGCCAGTCACGATGACTGGCAGCTTCAGGCTCCCAACATCCAGACAGTTGGGGATGGAGAGGAAGGCTTGATGATCCAACATTATGTCAAAACTCCACCCCCGGTCAAGCTATCGCAGGAAACACCTATAATTTCGCCATATTGCGATAGGAAGGCTGCTAGGTGTTCACCGATAACCTGAGGAGGGACCTCATATATGGCTACAAGGTCTTACGCCTGTCTTCATATTCTGATCTTATAATTATATCGGGTGTGATGATTTCACGCCTAGTAATTTTCAGGCAATCTTCTGGTGTGGGTAGCAATATGTCCCACATGAAAAATCCCGAGCCCTTCACAATTCTTAGTGGCTTGAACCCCTGGGACTCTAGTGTTCTTACCACTGTGTCTTTCGTCGAACGACAAATCTTGCGCGTACGCTTATCGACGACAAAGACCGACACCATTCGTTTTTCGATTTTCTTCAGTTCTTTTGGGTCCTCCAAGAGCCCACCTTTCACGACAAGGAGTGCGTAACTCTTGGCACGCTCCAAGAACTCCGCAATATCGATTATACACTTCACTGGCGGGGACTTCCAACAACAGGGCAATTCCTCGGCCTCTGTGTTATCACTGGTCTTGTTGGTCTCACTTAAATCTGGTTCTTGGCTCTTATTGGCCACTGGTCTATTTTTATTATTTTGGCCATTATTGGCCACCATACTTTTTTATTATGGCCATTTTTGGTCAAACTATTCATTACGGAATTGTCATTATCGGCTTCCATACTTGTAGTAGCCTCCTGATTATCGGGGACTAAAGCTGGGTATTCTTCACTATCGTTCTTATCGGGGGGGGGTCTTTTTTATCGAAAACAAATGTTTTCTAACTGACCTCTTAAGTGCGGTTATTCTTGGCTTTTTTTTAATTATCAAGAAGGCTGGTACCTTTTTTATCCATTTTCACGGGAGGGGTCATAAAGAAGAAAAATAATGGTTAAATTTCGCCTATAGGCGAGAAAAAAAAAGTGACAAATATAATTAAATCACCAGATATTACAAAAAGTAAAATTAAACAAACATGGTTCGCTTAAAAGCGAGACAACAAAATTAATAACAATACAAAAAACAAAGTTCGCCCGTAAGCGAGACTACAAATTCACAAAAACAAAAGGACGCACAAATAAAATAGACAAGGTTCGAAACAATTTAAAGGCGAAACAATTTAAACAAAATAAATAGACATACAAATAAACAAGGTTCGCTAGAAGGCAAACAAATTAGACACCGTTCGCCTAACGGCGAAACAATTTAAACAACCAATTGGACGAACAAATAAACAAAGTTCGCCAACAAGGCGAAACTACAAATTTACACAAAACAGAAGGACGTACAAATTAGACTCGTTTGCCTAACGGCAAAACAATTAAACAAACAATTAGATGAACAAGAAAACAAGGTTCGCCAAAAGACGAAACTACAAATTTAAAACAAGTACAAGAAGGACAACAGACAAGAAAGCAACAAATTAAACAAACAGTTATAAACGGAAAAAAAATAAAATACAAAACGAAATTTCACAATTTACAATATGACCACCGATAAAACGGTCAACCCTAAAACAAAACGATAAACAAGGACAGAAAAAAAAGGAACAGAAATACAAACTAAACACAAAATTTACAAACAAATATATTAGAGACAAAAAAACAGATAAAACAGAAATTAAACGGTTATTTAACAGAAAGAACACAGAACAAAATAACACGTAATAAACAAAGGAAAATAAAGTCGGACGGAAAATGTAAAAACGAAAAATAAACAGATAAACTCTGTGAAGTGGGTACGGAGAGAAAATAAATTCAAAAAAGAATAAATAAAACGTAAAAGAAAATCATAATGTTAAATAATAAAAGATTAATAGCAAAATAAGTAAAAATAAAATTGGGGAGGGTAAGGAATTGAAAAGGAAAAATCAAAAATTTACAAAACAGTCAAAAGGAACGTAAGAAAAACGGTAAAAATAATTCAAAGCTTAACAGAAAAACAGTAGTTAGCGATTCCAAACGTGCTCAGAGAGACAAAAAAAGGTCTGACATGGTCAAAATGCAAAGTGAAAAAGAGAACAAGGTAAGAAGTCGCCCAGTATTTATAGTGTAGGGAGAGCAACCCCGCGTGAATAATTAGGGAATTAAGGAGGAGCTAACTCCCACAATACCACCTCAGTTTGAAAGTTGCAGGAACGAAAACTTTTAATATGTAAAAAGTTATAAACTGAATAGAGAAAGTGTCCAAAATTGTTGATGCATGTTGAAGTTGAACATGATTTCTGAAATGTTATCAGATGAAAAATTGCCGAAAGGGTGCTGAAATTATATTCGGGGTGAATGTATAGCACAGTCTGAATGAATATGTGTTGACGAAGTGTACACGTGAATTGCTGTAAGTCAATGTTGTTGTGTTTAAATGCTTGCTTTAATTCCAATGCTCCGCGTAAATTCAGTAGTGTACTGCAGAATGGATGCGGGTTTATGTTGGAGTGAGAACATCATGGCGAAGTTGAAAAATTTGCTTAGTGATAACTAAGTAATATTTTTTTTATGTGAAAGTTGCGTCTCGTAGAATGTATTTCAGGACAGTGGGTTGTCTGAAGATTGTGTTGCGCAGAATTTATTCAAAAACAGTGGGTCGCCCGAAAAATGTTTCACACTTAAACTCTTCAGTCCAGAAAACTTTCGTACATTAAAGGCATGGTAAGCAATGTTGAAATGTTGATAAGCAGTGGTGTGAAATGTCGCACATGGTGTAGAATATATGTTTAAATTGGTGAAATTGGGTCAAGCAAAATAGACCAGGAGGAGAAGATGTGTTGTATTGCTGCCTGCAGAACCTTTCCGTTGTAGTAGTCATTCTAGTGGCAATTAAGACTTTCCACGTGTTGTAGAAAAATTCTATTTGCCGCGCCAGAGAAAATGTGTTTGTATAGACATGTTGTAGTGAATTAAAATTGTGATTTTGCACTTTCATCTGGTCTAATCACAAATTTTGTTGCTGTATAAATAGTTTTTTTGGATTATTAGTGTCTGGTGTGCCTATTAGGAGTTTTTCAATGTTTTTCCTAACTGGCTCTCATTTGGAAAATGTGTGTAAATGTTAGTTTGTACATATATATAGTTTTGTTTTTGTTAGCAGGAGTTGAAAAAATCAATCACATCGGGAAGTCACCAATTTGTAGAGGATCGGGTGGGTTTGAGTGTTGTTGAATTAGGAAACACGTGCTGCTTATTTGCTACTAGAAGGTCCAACTACAAGGAAATGCCAGACTCAAATTGAGTCCAACCGAAGAAAACAAACAATACCGATATATATATGTCAACAAATATATGTATTAAACAACAAATTTACAAGTGACAAAGACATTACCATTCGTGTTTGTGTGTGGACGTAAAGAGTTTGTATTTTGGTGAATGTTCGTACATACATGTATGTGTGTTTCATGGCGTTTTCTCTTAAGCGGGCAAAATGCGGATTTCTATGAGAGATTACATTTTTAAATGCAAAGTGAAAAAGAGAATAAGGCAAGAATATGCCCAGTATTTATAGTGAAGGGAGAGCGACCCCCTAGTGAATAATTATGGAATTAATGAAGAGCTAACTCCGGCACATTTATTTATTTGCAGAGCCTTAACCAAACAGGTATATTTTTTTTACAATAATGTTCACCTTGTACAAGGCCCAAGAAACACTCGAGGTAGAGGGTTACAGAGAAAGGTGTAAGGGACACAGTTTATGAGGATATGTGGGGAAGCTAACAGTTAACTCTAGACTTGAACAGGTTAAGATTGTAGTGATCAAGGAAACCATCCTCTTGGGAGTCAATTCCACAAAGCAGCAGTTTGTGAGAATAAACTGTTCAGGTGAAACTTACATTGCTGCCTGCAAAACTGCTACCCTAATCTCTGAATTTATCCTTTCTGGAATGAAGTGTTTCATACCCCAAAAAACATTCCAGCAAAAAAACAAACAATCAGTCTTGGTTCACCTCTGTATACGCTGCAGCCATATCTCACCAGAAACACTACTTCAATATCTATTGCAATGAGTGGTGTAGTCTGGCCCTTACTTCTTTCAGAACAGCCCACAATCCCTGTAAGAGAGTTCTGGAAAATGCTAAGTACAGCTACATGCAAGCTGTCCAGGCCAAGATTGAAAAGAAACAAATTGGATCTCGCAAATTCTGGAAGTTCACCAACCAAATTATGAACAGAGGCAAAGTGACTATGCCCACTATTATAAATGGCCCCGCAGTCATATCTTCCTTGACAGACAAGGCAAACCTCTTTGCCTCAAACTCAACATTAGATGACAAAGGCCATTCCCTCCCCAACTTCCTACATCTCACTAAGCACAATTTCAGTAATATACTTGTTTCAGCAAGAGAAGTTTCTAGACTTAACAAAAGTCTTGACCTGAAAAGATTCCAGAGGTTGTCCCTAAGAATATCAACTGAGAATTATCCCCAATCCTAGCCCAAGTTATTTAACCAATGCTTGAATGAGAAATTTTTCCCAAGTCTGTAGAAGGAGGCTAGTCTATTCCCAGCCTTCAAGAATGCAGTGAACAATCCTTCCCCTCCCAGTATAGACCTATTAGTCTCCTCAGTAAGCTTTTTGAGACTTTAATCAACGAGAAAGTCCTCCAAGCACCTAGATAGGAACAACCTCCTGTACAACAAGCAGTATGTGTTATGATCAGCACGATCTACTGCTGATGTCCTAACTACCATTATACACAGACTTAGTGAGGCCCTTGAAGGCACACACACCTTAAGGACCATAGCATATTTCAAAGGCCTTTGGCAAGGTTCAGCATGAAGGTTTGCTACACAAGCTCTCCAGTTATGGAATCACTGGAAGAGTTTTCTCAATTATAAAACCTTTCCTAATTGACGGTAGTTATTAATGGCCAGTTCTCCAAGGCCCTGGCAATCAATGCCGAAGGTAAGACGATATAGGAGCACACATCTAAAACTCTTGATGATCAGAGATTGGCAGCTGACCTCTCTTCCAATCTAACACTAACCTCCCAGTGGGGAAAAACTGGCTGGTTACATTCATTGCCTTGAAAACCAAATTGATTACATTCCATCACTGCCGATCAGACCCTCGAACTACCACCAGTCATGATGAACGGATGTCCTCTTGAGGAGGCTCCATGCTTTGAGAGAACATTGGGCCTCAAACTCACACCTAACCTTAAATGGAACTCTTATAAATGATCCAGTAAGTATCTGACTCCTCATGCTGTCTTTCATCCTTATAAGAGCCAGATCAGGCTGAAAATGCAGCACTGTTGCCATATTTTGGCAGGAGCTGCCCAATCCTCACTTTCCAGTTTCAACAGAGTTCAAAAGCATCTCCAAATCCTTGTTGGAGAAGAATTATTTTCCACCCTCCAACCTTTTTCTTTAAGGCGGGATGTGGCGAGTCTCTTACTGGTCTATCTCTACTTCCATGGAAAGTGCTCGCACGAACTACATTCCTTGGTTCCACCAGATCTAACTTTCATGGCTAGGACCTTCCATGCTACTTACATAATAGCAAACCACACACATTCCCTCTGTATTCCATCAATGGGAAGTAAGTTCCCCTTAAACATCTTCTTCCTGCAAACCACTGCCCTGTAGAACAGACTCTCAAGAGGATGTTTCCCCAATAACAACAATCTTAACCTGTTAAAGTCTAAAGTTAACCATTATCTTTCCTGCCTATCCATATAAACTACCCCTTAATGTAACCCTCTACCTCGAGTGGCCCCTTGAGTGAACCTTACTGTAACAAAAAAATCAATAGAGTAGCAAGATGTTTGCAACATTTCATCTGTGAGAAAGGGGTTGTAAGGTGGAAAATAATTCATTACCCACAAGGCCGCATAAATGCTTTTGAACACTTTCAAGACTGGGTAGTTCCTGCCCATGTATAAAAGCCGTATTCTATTTGGCTCTTGTAAAGATAAAGGATAGCAAGAGGAGTCAGGTACTTACTAGAGTAGTACAGGGAACTGACCATTTTTCCAGCATCTTTAGCAATGGATTGTATGTACGAGTTCCACTTGAGGTCTAGGTTGAACTTAAGTCCCAATAGGCACTCAAAGTATGGGGCCTCCGTGAGAGAACACCCATTCATTATGATAGGTGACAATTTAGAGTCCACTTGGTGATGATGGAATTAAACATAGTCAAGATATGTCCTGTGTCTATACCAGGAACATTTTGATGCAGAATATTGAAATGATTTTGCACAAAGTTTATGGTATAAGAGAAGAGTTGGAATATTTAATGCAACAATCTTCAAATTAAAACAAAATTAACTAGTAAAAAATTATATGTATTTATTCATACAAGATTACTATGCAAATATTAAACTAAAGTGAACATTAGATTTCTATATCATTACTTTTCTGACCTCTGTAAAATATATCTATTGTCTGAATTTATACAATTTTTAATCTTAAATGTTTTCGCACTAAAATTATTTTTTTAAAGATTGCTTTCTGGAATACCTTTTAGTATTTTCAAATATCTTTCAATTTGATATTGAAAGATAAATACTGCAGATAAATATTCAAACAAGATATTTCTTAGTATTTAAGAATCCGGAATATTTTTTAACTCCTTTGTACATGTGGTGAAAATAAAGGAACTCTCTAATCTTTCCCTGACTTTCCAGGACTGATTGATTTCCCCCTGTTTTCGTCTTTCTCTCTTTACGAGGTAGTCGGCCATTTTCTTCTTATGGTTCGCTACCGGAGTAGATTTCTAGTGGAATAAAGCTTCACTCAAGCTATATGGACTCAGCCTTGTTTCATTTCCTCTCAAACTCTTTTTACAACAATTTATTCCACTAGAAATAATCTATCAGGATGGAGAAATACCTTAAGCCAAAACGCCTAGATCTAGACACGAATAAACCAGACTCAGCCGACACATGGCGACATGGAAAAGATCCTTCCAAATCTTTCTCGAAGCGGCCGGCGAAACAGACTCCACTGACAGACAGACTGAAACTGAATCTACTTATCAACCTTGTCTCTCCCACTATCTTTAAACACATCTCCGACGTGAACGATTACGATTCAGCCATGGACGTTCTGGAAGGAGTGTTTGTGCAGCCTAGAAATACCATCTTCTGTAGGCATCTGCTGGCTACTCATCGTCAACAAACTGATGAGGGTGTAGACCAGTATTTGCAAGCTTTAAAGAAACTCGCGAAGGATTGCGAGTTCCAGGCTGTTACAGCAATACAGGCGAGAGACAAATACATACGAGACGCTTTTATAAACAGAATTTCGTCTAATCACATCAGACAACGACTCCTGGAAAACAAAACACTAGATCTAGTCACTGCTTATGACCAGGCGCTAACACTTGAGATGGCACAAAAACAATTAATGTCCTACTCTCAACAGAACTCACTAAACGCATCTGTCTCCACTGTTCAAACTGAGGTAACTGGCGACGACGATCAGTCTGGGTACTATGAGGAACATACCGTGGCCGCCATTTCTGGACAAAAATGCTTCTTCTGCGGGAATCAGAGACATGATAGAATTAGATGCCCTGTCCGAAACTCAATTTGCAAAAATTGCAAAAAGAAAGGACATTTTGCTCGTGTCTGCAGATCATCTACAGCGGCTGCTATCAACCACGGTGAGTCTATTCTCATGTCTTCCATTCCATCTTATAATTTCTCAGAGAGTCTATCTTGCTCGACATTGCATGGAAAAATCAAAGGCAAGTCTCTAAAAATACTTGTTGATACTGGCAGTTCAGAAAATTTTATTAATTCTAACGAGCTTAAAAGGCTCGGATTAGCAATCTTGCCAAGTTCAGAAATAATTTTTATGGCTAGCAGTTCCCATTCATCCTCTACTCTTAGACATTGTATAGTATCCCTCAATCTAAGCGGTAGAGAGTACCGTAATGTCAAGTTGTCCGTTATGGCTAACTTATGCTGTGATGTCATTCTTGGGCATAATTTCCTACGTCAGCATTCTTCGGTAAAAATACCTTTCGGGAGACTGCTTCCACCTCTCACTGTTTGTGGACTAACTGCAATTAATAATGTCCCTTACCCCTCTCTGTTTGCAATCTAACTTCTGATTGTCATCCAATAGCAGTAAAATCCAGGAGACATAGCCTACCTGACGCTAAATTCATTCATTCAGAAATATCGCGTATGCTGAAGGAAGGAATTATAGAACCATCTCAATCGCCATGGCGAGCCCAAACACTTGTAGTGTCTCCTGAAAATCACAAGAAGAGACTCGTCGTAGATTATTCCCAGACGATAAATCGGTTCACTCTTCTGGATGCTTATCCACTTCCTCGGATAGAAGACATGGTAAATGAGATTGCCTGTTATCAGGTATTTAGCACTCTTGATCTAACCAGTGCCTATCACCAGGTTGCCATCAAGCCAGAAGAACGAAAATATACTGCCTTCGAAGCTGCTGGGTCTCTGTACCAATTTCGTCGAATCCCTTTTGGAGTGACCAATGGAGTAGCAAGTTTCCAGCGAGTCATTGATGACATTATCAGGCGAGAAGACCTCTGAGGAACCTACACCTATATCGACAACGTTACTATCTGTGGTCATAACCAGGCAGAACATGACAACAATCTAAAGAAATTTATGAATGGTGTGGCAAAGTACGGCCTAACACTGAATAAAAGCAAATGTCATTCACTTAGTTTGGTGGACTTGCTTGGATATACTATAAGCATGGGTTCAGTAAAACCTGACCCTGACAGACTCAAAGGATTGGTGGATCTGCCAGTACCTCAAGACCATACCTCTCTCCGACGAGCAATGGGGATGTTCTCTCA
Source organism: Acanthosepion esculentum (assembly GCA_964036315.1). Taxonomy (NCBI): domain Eukaryota; kingdom Metazoa; phylum Mollusca; class Cephalopoda; order Sepiida; family Sepiidae; genus Acanthosepion; species Acanthosepion esculentum. The sequence continues at coordinate 75,054,044 of OZ038487.1, read as the reverse complement.
CTATTCTAGGTGGATATCAAATTTCTCAGAAAAATTACATCCCTTAACCAGAGTTGCCCATTTTCCTCTCGCTAAAGAACAAACGGATGCCTTCAAGCATCTAAAGGAGGAGATCGCAAAATCGTGCCTGGTGGCTATAGACTCTACTCTACCTTTTGAGATTGAGACTGATGCTTCGGAACATGCTATTGCTGCCTCTCTAACCCAAAACCGTCGGCCTTTCTTTTCAAGAACTTTAACTTCTGCCGAGCAAAAGCACTCATCAGTTGAAAAGGAGGCCTATGCAATTGTAGAAGCGATTTGAAAGTGGAGACACTTATTACTCGGGAGACATTTTAAGCTTATCACAGATCAGAAATCTGTCTCCTTCATGTTCAATCTTAAAAGTAAAAACAAGATAAAAAACGAGAAGATCACAAGATGGAAATTAGAACTTGCCTGTTTCAGTTACGACATAGTATATCATCCGGGAAAACAAAATGCTGCTGCAGACGCTTTATCACGAATTTGCTCTTCTACCATCTCTGTTAACAAACTACATATCTTGCACAAAGATTTATGTCACCCTGGGGTAACAAGAATGCTGCATTTCGTCAGAAGTAAAAATATGCCATACTCTGTAGAAGATGTAAGAGCAGTAACCAGGTCATGCCAGGTGTGTTCCGAGATAAAGTCTAGATTCATTAAAATGCCCCCTCAAACACTCATAAAAGCAAGTCAACCCTTTGAAAGATTAAATATAAACTTCAAGGGACCTTTACCTTCAAATTCTCGCAATCGTTTCATACTTACTGTGGTTGACGAATACTCCTGTTTTCCTTTCGCTTACCCTTGTGCTGTGTCTCAGCAGCGACTGTCAAGAAACATCTAACTATTTTATTTTCCATTTTTGGAAACCCTTCTTTTGTGCACTCTGATCGTGGTACAGCTTTTATGTCGGACGAATTAAAGGCAATTCTACTTTCTCGACGCATTGCTACCAGCCGAACAACTGCCTTTAGTCCACAGGGCAATGGACAAGCAGAGAGGTACAATGGTATCATCTGGCAAATGGTGAGCTACGGTCTAGTAATCTCCCGGTTGCTAGTTGGGAAAAGGTTCTAGATGTAGCACTCCTCTGCATTCGCTCACTGCTTTCCACTGCCTCGAACTGTACTCCTCATGAACGTTTGTTTAATTTCCAAAGGAAATCAGCTTCTGGTGATTCCATACCAACATGGTTAACAAAATCAAAATCGGCGCTCCTGAGGCGCCATGTACGCGGGAGTAAATATGAGCCTTTAGTTGACACAGTTGACATACTCGAAGTCAATCCGAACTACGCTCACGTGCCACTTAACAATGGACGAGAAACGAAAGTGTCTCAACGCCATATTGCACCATTGGATGGCAAACCAAACGGTTCACACACAGAACTTGATCCAATGGATGCCCCTATCCAGTCTAACACTCCTACTCCTCCTCCTCTGCCGAGTGCTCTGGAAAATACTGTTATTGACGATTCAGCTGCCCCCGAAAACCACCCCACTGTAAATTCCACTCCTACATCTCCCCATCCTCTGCCCTTGGATAGCTTCCAGAGGAACTCTTCAGAAGACGCTGATGTATCGAATCTTCAACGCTCTTCTAGAATTCGTCGAAAACCTCCATATTTAGCTGAAAATTATCAGCTTTGAACATCTGTTTTTCTCCTTTCTCTACTTTCAGTTTGAGCAGAGACACCCATAGAAACCACCCCTTGCCAGAAGAACGTACAAACCTGAACTTTTTCTTAAGTGGCGGAGAATGTGGTGAAAATAAAGGAACTCTCTAATCTTTCCCTGATTTTCCAGGACTGATTGATTTCCCCCTGTTTTCGTCTTTCTCTCTTTACGAGGTAGTCGGCCATTTTCTTCTTACGGTTTGCTACCGGAGTAGATTTCTAGTGGAATAAAGCTTCACTCAAGCTATATGGACTCAGCCTTGTTTCACTTCCTCTCAAACTCTTTTTACAACAGTACAAATTTAATCTCTGTTATATGAAGAATTACTTTCTACTGATGGAAGAAAAAAACATTTTTCACCAAATATGGAAGGAAGTCTATTAGACTATTTGTTAGGTTAGTTTTGTGAATGTATTGTTAGAAACATTTTTGATAGCACTTAAAAATAAGATTTTATTATAATACTTTTCAATATATTTAAGCTTTATAATTTTAAGTTTTTCTTTCACTGGCAAAAAAGCTGTTTATGCATTTTTTTAAAAATTTTTTAAGTATCAAATTAAATTAATTCAAGAAATGTTATCACTTTCTTTTTAAAATATGCTTCAAGATTCTTGTGTTTATGAATTTCAGATTAGCTTATAGCTTATGACAAAGAAATTTACAGAGTGAAGTATAAGCAACTAAATATTCTGATATATGAAGGTAGTCAATTTATTTTATAAAAATATTATTAGGGATTAGTTTGTTCATGTCGCTACACATATTCTGTCTGCTTTTTTGCTATATGTTAGTTGTATCATTTAAACTAATACATTTTCATGAATTGTATACTGGGGTTGGTTCAAATGCACTAGGGTTTAAAAGAATTATATATGTATAAAGAGAGAGTGAGAGATACTTTCATTGTATTTGTCAATTATTATATCTCAAATCTCATGTCCTTGTATTTTTGTACTGAATGGAAGTTACTGTGTCTTCAGTAACATTACACTTTACAACTACAATTTATAGTCAAGCAGAAGATTTTTTTTCTTTTTTACAATTGCATGATAAATTAGAAATATCAACCTTAGTGTGGTACATAAAAGCTTTTCTGAAAGCTTTGGAAAGTTGAGTGTTTGAAAATGTGGGCCTTGTATAAACATTCAACTTGTCTACAAAGGAAAGGAAAAGAAGGAAACATAAATTATAAATACAAGATTTTTTATATCCCATAAATTGTTTGTGTTTTACAACATGTGTTTCTTCTCTTTTTTTTAGTCCAGTTTCTTAAGACAGTTTTTGTTCAACTGTAAATAGACTAGACACAAGAAGATTTCTCAATGACTTAAACTCAGACTGTTATATCCAGCTGCTACTCATATTATCATGCAGACTCTTACTTAGACTACTTGATATGTTGTCCTTTAATTTATACCTAGCACACAGACATAATAGTAGACACAAAAGTGCATGAACATTTAACAGAAAAATGCTCAGTCCCATTGTAAATTGTGTTACTTGAAGAGTATAAAATTTCTAATAACTATACATGCTTAAAATCAGATTAATACTTTGATATATTTTTAAATGCTATGTAGCTTTTTATCTTTCTCCATAAAGTATAAGTTAATTAAATTTTAAGTTGATATATATATATATATACTCAGTCAAGATATATCTTATTAATAATTTTTAATAAAAAGACATTTTCATTTTGTCTGAAAATAATTAATGTTCACTGTAATTTAATTTGTTTCTTTTACAAAATCATAATTTATATGGATTGTTAAGTATTTTCTTTACAATGACTAAAGAATCAGGCAATCTTTAAAAATAAAAATTGGTTCCCTTAAAATCCCTTATCAGTTTAGTTGCAGTTCCCATCTGTATTCAAATGAGCGATTATTTAACTAAATATCTGATACATGTCAAATGGCAACTGTTAAATGTTAAAAGACAATACTGACAGAAACAACAGAAATAAAGATCTTAGCCTGATTAATTCATAGAATAATAAAAATGCTTGCTGTCAAAAATTCAGAGAGTATTTGTCATGTAAAAGAGGAACAGAAATTAATTATAGGGTGTGGTTACTAATGATCACTAAGAAGTGCTTTAAAAATAATTTTTTTCTCTTATGATGCATGTCATTTTAAAATAATCATCTTTCAAGTAATGGCCAAGTATAACATTGTTTAACTTCAGACATTTTGCTATGGCTGTAAGCCAAGGATATAACAAATGAGTATAGATGACAATTACTGTGTATTTTTCTGTGTATTTGTGTGTGTTTATGCATATTTTTCTCACATGTCTAGCTTATAGAAATCCCTTCTAGCTCCATGCTTTCCAGTCAACTTTAATCTGCAAAAATTTAAATTCAGTGTCAATCGCTATCTATTGTCCTCCTGTTTACTCTTTTCTCTTTTTTTTTATTAATGTTTCTGTTCCTAATTCTTCCACAGCCCCCCCTTATGTCTTAGTGGCTTTACTGCCTTCCATGGTGTGATACTGATTAAAAAAAACAAAACATCTAGATATATACTTGCACATATAGGTTTACATAAGTATGAGCATGTGATATATTTTCACATGTGAATATGTATACATATTAATATGTGAAAACATATATGAGTGTTTGTAAATGGGACTACAAAATAACCCCACACAAGAAGGGCTTAAATACCCACTGTCAGTTATAACAATATTATCACTGGTATATAATAAAATAATTACAGGCAATGATAATAAGTCTGCTGACATTTTCCTAATGATAATTTTCTATGTATGCAAGTAAAGAAGAGTGATGTCTATCTCAGAAACTAGGAGGCTCATCACCACATTTATATTTATCTACTTATAAATAAGTGCACTTAGCTGTCTTTTTAGCGATATTCAATATAATATATATATATATATATATATATATATATATATATATATATATATATATTATTATATACATATATATATATATATATATTATTATATACATATATATATATATATATATATATTATTATATACATATATATATATATATATATTATTATATACATATATATATATATTATTATATACATATATATATATATATTATTATATACATATATATATATATATTATTATATACATATATATATATATATTATTATATACATATATATATATATATTATTATATACATATATATATATATTATTATATACATATATATATATATATATATATATTATTATATACATATATATATATATTATTATATAATATATATATATATATATTATTATATATATATATATTATTATATATATATATATTATTATATATATATATATTATTATATATATATATATTATTATATATATATATTATTATATATATATATATATTATATATATATATTATTATATATATATATATATTATTATATATATATATATTATTATATATATATATATTATTATATATATATATATATTATTATATATATATATATATTATTATTATTATTATTATATATATATATATATATATATATATATATATATATATATATATATATGTAAGCAAATATGTGGATGTAGATCCGACGGTATGATGAAAAATATGGAAAAGACAAAACAAAATTTTCAGTTGTTCTGTTTCTGACTAGTCTTGTGTCTATCGTGTCTTCATGTTGACTTAAATATTGTCTAATCCTAAGTATATTTCTAATAACCATGTCCTGAAGATGGTCCACTAGACTGAAACGTTTGACGTCGACAGTAAAACAACATTAAAACAGTAAACTTGCATATTCGGATTTTGTTTTGTCTTTTCCGTATTTTTCATCATATATATATATATATATATATATATATATATATATATATATATATATATATATATTATATATATTATTATATATATATCAATATAATTTTTGAAAGAATTTGTTGTTTCTATTACAAAACTGAAATTACCAGATATAGATTTTTAGAAGTCCCAATGAGAAATGTGATTTGTTTTGATAGGTACTACAAACCTTAATTTGTCAGGTTTGTCTCTGATCAAATTGGTAATGGCACACTTTGGCAAAAAACTGGTTTCCCTGAAGAAAAAAGGGATATAGGTTCAATTTCTGTTGGTGGCACAATTTTTCTTTAGTAGGTTTTCTCAGTCTGTGTCAGTTGTTATTAATTTTACTGTTTAAAAATATAATAAACAAGGATAGTAATTCAAACATGTGTACCCACTAACACAAGAAATGGCAAAAAAGCAAAATATAATAAGAGTTACAAAGGACAGGAAATTGTGGAGAGCCTGATGGGACACAGCACATAGAAAAAGAATAAAAATATCATTATCACCCAGAGAAAATTTTAAATAACAAAAACAAATAATAAGTTGAAGATTTGTTTGATTATTGATCTTTTCTATTTGATAAATTACTATAAAAGATTTTTCCTTCTAATATGGTCTCACTGTGACTATAATAAATTCTAGGAAATCAATCTTTATTCAGACAACAAAGTCCTTTCACTTTAAGTTGCTTAATGGTCTCATGAGCACCATATTAAATTTTGAAAAACATTTCAGTTGAGGTAACACATTTTCAAGAAACAAATCAATCCAGAAATTTTCAGCTGAATTGATTGATTATGAAAAATTGAAACTTGCTTATATTTGAATGTTACAAGCTGCAAGCATGAATTTGTCAACTTTGGCATTTTTTATTTTTGGTATTTAAGAAGATATTAATCTGAAATTTTGTAACCCTGTAGTTTTCTATGCCAATAAGCCATTTTTATTTTATTTTACTGCTATTTTTTGTGATTTGAAATTATAGGCCCTTCAAAATCAAAAAATGGCTTTTTAGGTAAAGGTTTCTGACTTTTTGGCCAGCCATAAAAACTGAACTATGGGCATTAAAATAAAATTGAATTTAATAGAAATCCTCATTTATAAATATTTCAGTGTATTATAAATTATCAGAGTTATCTTTTATGGCAAAAATCGGTTCAAAACTGACCAAAATAGTTTCTACTTATTGTGAAAAAAAAGGTATAAAATATCAATAAATCATTAGAATTATTTAAAAAGGATCACTATTTATCTTAGCTTACATATCCACAAATTTTGTGAAATGTGAATTAGTCAGTATTGCTATAGATTTTTTATCAATAAGGATCTTACCATACCTCAGGGGTGGCCAGCTACTAATAAGTATGAAAATCCTGTAGTAGAAAAAGGTTAATAAAAATCACAAGTTATTTTAGTGAGAAAAATATCTAAATCTGGATGTGTTTTTGTTTTGTTTCATTTCAATTCCAAGAAATATTTTTGTAGTAAAAATTCCTTTTGTAAATATGTTTTCTTAACTGCATATATTATATGTGAGAGTGTAAATACTATATTGTACAGTCAAATAATGTTTTTATTGCATTTTCAATAAGTTTGTTCATATGATTTTGTATATGATAATCAGTATGTATTTTTAGGTGTACATAAAATATACTTCATTATTGACTGGATTTTGTTAAAATCTTTCTCTGCTAGTGTGTATTTACATGTGCATTTTCTTTTTACCAGTGGTTTATCAATTTCCCCATTTATATTTTTATATGGCACCCAACATTAACTGGAATGATATTCATTCATGCAAAGCATATTTAATACTTCAACTCATGAATTTTATGTTGACATCTTGATTTTGTTTTCCTCAAGCACTCCAGTATTAATCCAATGTACCACATCATACAAGTATGCAATGGATTTGTCAAGTTGATATTAATTGTAAATCATTTGTTATCAATTCAGCCTTGTTAAATACATGTTTGTCATATACAATATTGCAAGAAACTCTTTTCATTACTGAAAAGTTTCCATCAAGAATGAAACCATTGTAAGATATAATTCCAGAAATGGTATTTAAATTGGAAGAATGATCACTTTGTGGACATAAAACATTAGTAAGCATTTAATATGCTACTTTGCTTATATAAGCAAGTTCTTCAGAAGTGAGTATTTGGTTGTCACATATTGTTCTTCAGTTAGCATGAGTAGTTTCTCCTTTGATAGTCTCTCCTAATCCATCATATAGACATTTGTAATGAGAAATCAAAAGGAAATTGTGTTCTACTTTGAGTTTGTCAATAATCAGGCTAATTAATGATTGAAAATGTTTAGATTGTAAAACTGCTCCATCACTGAAATACTTTGTGTAGAAGTTTAAAGTGAATAGTTGCAAATAACACTGATAGAAAACAATGAACTGCAGCTTGATCATGTTTTAAATAATCAAATATGATGCAATAACAATCATGATTTATTCTTGATGTCCTTGTGATGTCTGGTAAACGGGGATGACAGTGGCTTAGCTCTTTCATCAATAGAAGTCTTGACCTGCATCTTGGATAACAAAACTATAGTTCATTGCAAACCCATTAAGATAAAGCAACTATGATTGTCTGATCTTTCTTTTACCAGTTTTAGATATACTAATTGCAAATATTTCATGTAATGATAGTGGCAAAGGTCAAATATCTTTTCACTCAATGCAACAATAAATTTATGTATTTTAGACTGAACACAAATTAATATATGATCAGTTGCTACCAATATTTGTAAGTTATTGTATGTTCAGTATCAAAATCATTATCTTCAAATATATTTGCTATGTTTTCTGACAGTTGAGTTTTTGTTAGTTTGTACACTACCAAAGCATACAGTTGAAATTTTTGATATTACAGGCATTATTAATTATTTAGAGTTGTAGAGAAATGTAACACTGAACACATCAACATCTTATTTTGATGAATTAATCCTAAATCAAACTGAATATGAGCTACAATTGGAAACTGTCTTGCACCATTTTGGGTGCAATTCTCAAAATCTGCTGAAATCAAAATATTAGGGTGTAAGCTGTTTGGATTCCAGATACAGTTCTTTAAGCCAAGTTAAGATGAGCCATTTTTATTTCTTCACTGTTTTCTCATTGATAAACACCTAAAAACACAATCCTTTTTTTCCTGGTTAAAGCCTGATAAACTCATCTGATTCATGCAAATATATTACTTTAATTATTATGTTATCAGTAATTGGTGCCCCTTTTTTTCTCCTGGTTCAACAAGAGTGCAGTTGTTATTTTGTAACTTTCTAGTATTCTTCACGTGGTATTTTGAAACTGAAATGTTTTGCTAATATCAGTAATTTGATTTCTTCCTGTTCAAAACTTATCACAATCTTTCTTGTCTTGCATCGCATCAACAAGTCTGTCAAGGTTTACACACTTTGTTTAGTTATCATTTTCATCTGATTGTAAGTCCTCTTTATTTAGATCACAAGCAGATGTAATCAAGCCAATAAGTTTTACTTATCTCAATTTTTTCTTTTGTTTGTCACACCCAGTACATTTCAGTGGGGAGATACCCAGCAGATTAGCAATATCACTCAAAATTATCAATGTCAACATTGTGGTATTCTTCATCCATATTACTATCATTTTTCTGAACTGTTTTCTATTTGAAATCATATTAATTTTTGTCCTGGTTTCATGTTCAGTTTATCAGTAAATCACTTTCAACCTTGTGAAGGCAACTTTTTCTAATAAGACTTGTGCAGATCAAAACAGAACTTTTGTAAAGATTTGTAGCATGTAAGGCAGATTTTTTACATGATAGTAACATGATTTGTTATCATTTTTTAATACATAAGATGTAATTTTTGCTAATAAATCAATATTTTTATAAGTAAAATCACTTGTATCAATGCATCCAGTATTTCTGCAATGAGTAGTTTTATCACATTGTACCTCCAGAAATATTCTGATACAGCATCTGTGGTACGCATCAATATTTTAAGGATAGGGAGAAAGTGAACCCAGAAATTTATGCACTAGTTGTTAACAGTATACTGATTTTGAATGTCGATGAGGATGAAGTTCATCTACTAATAACTTTTTTTTCAACTTGTAATATTTATTACCATTTTCCTACTATGAAATTATCACACAAATTAGTTGCTATACTAGTCACTCCTGAAGTATGTTAAGATCCCTATTGATAGAAAATGATAATATCTAAAGAGCAAGAAATTAAACAAGGCTTCAAAAAAGTAGTGGATATATTGGCTAAGAGAAAGGTTTTTTTTTATATATTAAGACTAATGATTTTTAAATAATTTCAATGCTTTATTGATGTTTTATTTCATTTCTTCACAATGAGCAGAAACTGATTATTTTGGAAAATCTTGACTTGATTTAAGTAATATGACACTTATAATAAATTAACAAGAAATTTTTTTGTAAATAAAAATTTATATTAAATTTAATGTATCATGGACTTCAAGAATTATGATTTAATTTATTGAAACTCTGATTGAATCCTCTGAAAAAATACTATTTAAAATGTATCACTTTTTGTGACAATTTAGCCAACTTATATACAGGAAAATGTTAAAAAAATTATTTTAGGAATTAAAGAGATTTAATTCAGACTAAACTATAATTCAGCAAAATTTGAGCTATTATTTTCATGCTGAGATCACATAAAATTTTGAGTTATTTGATCAACAGAAAAGTTATTAATTTAGCTTTCAAACTGTTGCAATGTTTTATATTGTGAGGATTACCCCCACTTGGTCTGCCAAGATGCCTGCTAGATGGCATTATTTCAGGACTATAAAAGAACTCGCGTAATCCTTTTCTCACTTTCTTTTGCATTTTTTTTTGTTCTAGAATGTAATAGGTAGGAGATTTGCTTAGTCTTCCCTTATAGGGAACCTAGTCACCCAGCCATGTGGTGCATCTCCCACATGTACACACTCAAAAATACACACACTACTGCTAAACCTATTATTCTTTTTAGTTATACATGTACATATTAGTATATTTCTCTCTTTTGTGAATTATGTTATTCATTATGTAAAATGCATAAAAATTCCACCATGTGTTGAAATATATTCCTTCTGAAAATGTTGACTTTCTTTGAAAGTTCTGAACCATCGCAAACTCATAAACCCACAATCCTCTACAAAAGGATCCTCCACAATATAAAACAATGCATCAAATAAAATTAATCTAGTGAAATTATTATTTTAGTGTCATTATTTTAATTTTACAAAAATTCAGCAACCTAGAAAGCCACTTTTCCCATTTTAAAGCATCTATAACTTTCAAATGACTTAGAATAGCAGTAGCATAAAACTGGAAATGGCTTATCTTTTGAAATATCAAAGTTATAAAATTCAAAAGTTGACGATCTCATATTTGCAGATAATTACATGTACATTTAAGTAATTTTCAATTTGTCATTACTTGTGAAAGTTTTGTTCAATTAAGTTGAAATTTTCCAAATTTATTTGTCTTGAGAAAAGAAATCACCAACTGAACTTTCATCAAACTCTAAGATGGTACCCATATGACCATTAGTTGATTTGATATGTGACAACTCAAAAACATTTATTCATAATTTTTTAGTATATATCAGAATATATTATTACATTAGTATATATTAGACAATATAATATAGATTTAAAATAAACTAGTTAATTCTTTATGATTCTAAAATTTTCAAAATTATTATTTATTATATGAAGGGTATATATTTCCTAACATTTAAATACTTTTCTTTTCAGCTAATAACATTATTTTATTTTATAATTTTTTTTACTGATCTATATTTCACGGTCAGCTCACTTCACTGTTGTATATTTAAATAAAAGTTTCTTTAGTTGGCATATTTTTTTAAAATCTATGGCAAAGAAGTGTGTTTTTTTTAATGAGAATAAAATAACAAATTATTCAATATAAGAATTCATAAAGCCAAGATAAATTGTTTGACTTTATTGTCACTTGACTGTCCACTTTTGAGTATTATGTACATTTATGATTTATGAATGTGGGCATTTTAGAGATCAGACTTAAAAAATTTGATAGCTCAAAAGTCAAAGAGTGGTTAGAAAAGAAGACCAATGATGCTTCTCTGGGTCCTTTACTTGTATCAGTAAAATCATTATTATCCCCCCAACATTCTTACTATCTAAAAATATTTTCTGGCTTTAAATAACCTACAAAAGGTTGATAAGCTGTAAAAAATATTCAAATAACTCTGGATCCTTTACACAAATATTCAGAAAAGGCATTTGAAAGCGATAAATATCTATGTTTTAGGAAAAAAAATGTTTTGCAAAGAGAATTCTTGTATATTTTTCAGGTTTTTCTTTCTTTTTCTTCTTCTTCAGCAGCAGCAGAAGTAGTAGGAACAGCTGCAGCAGCTCCCAGCTTTCTCACCTGAGTGGTCTATTTCCTCCTCTCTGTTTCTGCAGTAGCAGTCTTTCTTCTCTTCTGCTACATAGATCCCAGGTAACATCCTCTACATGTCTGACACTGTTGGTCCTTTCTTACTTTACATTCTGTAGTTTAAATAAGTCTGTATTGCTGCGACGTCACTTGCACAAATCAAGATACCCCACTGGTTCAATTCACCGTCCTTGCTTTCTGAACACGTCACCACGTATATCCGTCCTTCCTTCTCACTGCTTCAGCCCTCTTTTATCAGGTCAACCAGCATTCTTCACTTTTATTCTCAGCTATCCAGGCAAATAGCCTCCTCCAGTTCAACCAATCAGCACATGACTTGCTATAGGTGAAAGCATGCCAAACTGTTCAAAAACCCTCGTTAATGCACATACTGCTAGATGGGAGAGTAATGCCATTTTCATGGGGCAAACTTGCCAATGTCACGTGCCACCCATTAAGGTAAGACCCTTATTTTCCTATGCACCAGATGCAAGCCACTCTGGCTCACTTGCTTCTATGGGGCTGTTCACCACACATTCAAAATTTCCCCATTAAATAGCAAACAAGTAGCACCAACTAAATCAAAAACCAACTCCTTAGGAAGCATATACTTTTTATCCACATTAGTTAAAAATTTGAGAATCACTATCCAATCAAACCATGCCAGTTTATAATTTAAATTTGACTGGTTTTTGACAACATAAAAGCCAAGCCTATGCTCTGTAAGATTTTGCCACAAAATGTTTAAACCGGCAGGCTTCATTTTGCATTTTTTTCTTTTTAATAAGCTATCTGGCTTCATTTTGGTAGTTTATTAGCAGTTGATCTCTCCTCTGACTTAGCTCTAACAGCTCATTTGGGGAAAAACTAACTGGTCACATTCAATGCTGCAAAAACCAAACTAGTGACCTTCCACCATTGCTGATCGGACATTGCTATTTCCATGTTGAGTGTTCAGATAAACTACACTCCTTAGTTCCAACCTTTATTAGTATGACCCACCATGTCATCCATATTGTAGTGAACCACACTCATTCCCTTTGTATTTCCTTGGTGAGATGTAAGTTCCACTCAAGCAACTTCTTCCTATGAACCACTACTTTGTGGAACCAACTCCCAAGAAGTTGCTTCCCCAATCACTACAATCTTAACCTTTTCAAGTCTAGGATTAACTGTTATCTTCTCCACATATATGCATAAGCTGTGCCTCTTACTCTGTAACACTCTTCCTCATATGACCCTTGGGCCTTGCACAGAGCGATCACCACTGTAAAAAATAAAAAAATAAAAAGATACTATGATGTTGCTCAATGGTTATAGAATTGGAATCTAGGCCCTGGAAAGTCAATTTTAATTATCATTACAAAGTAGACAGCATACAAGAACCAGTCAAGGTCAAGTTCCTCTATTTTTAAAGTTTAGCAAATTAATAATTTTTACTATAGCAAACCCAAGACACTTGTAAAGTAAGCAATGTGTTTAAGGACAATATATATAGATATATATATATAGTATAATAGCCAATTAGAAATTTTGTTGTAGGTATATTAAATAGCAATATATTTAGTTAAATTATTGGATGACTTTATACTTGTAATATATAGTAGCTTATTGTAAGTAGTAAAAATATTCTTTTTAAAGTTATTTCATCTTTTTTATTAGATGTGAACAAAAGTTTCCAGAAAAAATGATTTTCAAAAAAGTACTAGGAATTTTGCACACACCTAAAAATAATTTCCATGACATTGATTACAACACGTTTTTCATCTACACCATATTTTTTTGTTTTTGTTTTGTTTCAAATTTTTATTTTTCTATGCTTGTCTTAAAAATATTTTTGAGGGACAGGAGAAGAGAGAATGTCATGTCTCTTATCCCAAGTATTTGAAAGGTGCAAATGAAAACAAAACAAGTCTCCTACTCTGATGTGAAATTAGAAAGAAATTTACATATGTATTAAATGGCCCAAAAATGAAAAACAGAATACAAATTTACAATACAGGTTCGCACAAAATTGTCCTTCTTGCACCTTACAATTAGGCAAGATAACAAATTTTAATATTTTGGGGCTCAAAAAATATTAAAACAATTATAGTTTTTTTTTCCAAAAGATATTCACTTACTTTCATGCATTCAACACTCAAAAAATCTTTGAGGAAGACAAATTCACAACTGGGTAACTTAAATAAGAATTCAATTTTTAAACCTGAAATTCAATAGAGAGATAAGTTCAAAATCAGGCTTAATATCTCTAATTTCATGAATATTCTTTCGGTTTTCTTACTGCTTTCTTTCAGCTTCCTTTTCATGGTCAGCTTTTAGTTTTTCTTTGTTCTTCTTCCTTTTCATCATCAGTGTTGTCCTTGTGAATGCCAAAACCCTACAGCCTTTTGATCTCCTAGTGGCTTCTAATGGCTTTCACTTGTGAAAACCAATATCCAACTTTCTTCCTCCCAGCAGCCAGCCGACCTCCTTCGTATATGAAAGCTAAGTCACTTCTGTTGATCTAGCAAACCAGATTTATTAAATAGCTATGACTCAGCTCCCAGTTGAAACAGAAATTTGATACCTTATGTATCAAATTTACTTTCCCCATTGGTTAAAAAATCACAGACATTGGTTAAAAAATCACTCTTAAACCACACCTTTGTAAAATTTATTTAGGCAGGTTTTGAGACTATAATTGAGCCTTTTTTTTAATTTGAAAGTCAAATTTTACACATGTATCTTACATCAGATCTGTGCCTCACATATACAAAATTTTACACTTCAAATCTCTTCAAGCCATTTGGTTATTAACTTGTGAGTAGAGTGCCAGATAGTTCTTAGTATTAACTTTGGAAATAAAACAAACTGACTCAAAGGTATAAAAAAATAATATACATTTATTTATTTGAATTAGATTTGGGGAAGTGAAAGTTCATTTATAAACCAGATCTTTGTAGCAGTCAGGAGAAAGTCTGTTTCAGTTCGCTAGTTGCTAGTTTAGAAGTCAAACCTTGGTAGTAGTTGTCATCTTAGAAATAAGTGGTAGCATCAATATTGCTGTGTTTTTCTCAACCCTAAGAAAGGCAGCAAAATGTCTTCTTCACATGACACGCTTGGCTGGTTTCTCTGGTGGTCTCTTCTCTTCTTCTGCCTCTAGACTGTCAAGGCTTACAGACTATTGGCATGAAGATTGGTTTTGGCTAATATCAAAAGTCTCTTTATGTTCATTTTTTGGATTGGCCCAAATTATTTTATTTTCCAATGTTCCTTTCTTTTTCATTTTTTTTATATAGCAGAAGTTATACATGGAGCCTCTCTCATTTTGGTAATTTCTAGTCACAAATAGCTAGACTCTGGTCTAGTAAATTCCTGCTGTTTTTCAGGTGGGTTCAGTCTTTTCTTCTTCTTCTTCCTCTTTTTTCTTTGAGGGTTGCCTTCTCATAAGTTGAAAGAGAAGTATAGAGAGAGAAGGAGAGAAAAAGAGATATGGGTTTTAAAGGAAAGCAAATGCTTTATTTTAATTTTAATTATTTTTTTTGTTTATATATTTTATTTTCATATTTTATTTTATTTTACATTTGGGTTCACTACAAATTAACCATCATGCTTTATTTTTATAATTATTTGTTTTGTATTCACCCTTTAATTATTTTTATATAATTTTACATTTCTTTTTTATTATAAATTTTTAAAGTCTCTTTTCCATTTGGTTTCTTGTTCCAAGTTTGGAATTCATATTTTTGTCTTTGTTTTCTTGCTCCTTTTATTTAACTTTTCCCTATTCCACTTTTCTCCTCCTACTTTATTTGTTTCCTCTTTATTTTGCTTCACTTCTCATCCTTTTCCTTCTCACACTCACCTTCTGATTCATTATCTGGCTGTATTTCTGAGATAAGGTGTTATGTACATTATTTACATTATTCGGACTATTGTCCTCATCTTTGTCGCCATGTTTATCACAACGTTTTGGCCGGTGTACGCTCTGGCCTTCTTCAGGTGGTTGGAATGTTGAACTGAACCCTTTATTTTGCTCACTGGAGTACAATGTTGTAGTTCCACGTGCCTTGTTTAACAGGATATAACTGATAACTGACATCCATTAAACATGGCACGTGGAAATAGAACAGTCTACCCCAGTGAGTGAAATAAAGGGTTCAGTTCGACATTCCAACCACCTGAAGAAGGCCGGAGCGTACACCGGCCAAAACGTTGTGATAAACATGGCGACAAAGATGAGAACAATAGTCCGAATAATGTAAATAATGTACATAATGCCTCATCTCAGAAATATAGACAGATATTGAAGGATCGGTACGGACCCGATATACCAAAAATATGGAGACAAATTGAAAAATCCTACCAGAAACTGGCACGAATATCGAACCATCTGACATTCCTACACTGATGCAGAGACCTACAACTCATCCCTTCAGGCTTGGCACCAAGACTTCCCATCAATTCAAGGAGAGCCCGTCTGGTTGCAGAGAAAGTGGGACACGCCCTTGTCTGAGAGAGAATCCAGTACAATCGTTGGATAAAACAGAGACTACAAGTCATATCTCCCAGAGGCTTAAGGATTTCTTCAACAGAATTACTAATGAAGAAGACCAGAGAAGGATCCAACATGACCTGGATATATCCTTCAGACTTGAATTCGATGTAGTCAAGGCCTGCCAAGTACAAAAATTAAATAGATTGAAATATCAGAAGGTGATGCACAAGGTCCATCACCCACAATGAAAGCAGTAATCAACATCAGCCAATATCAGCTGAGTGCCTCTGAGGAGTCAGTATTGAATAAGGGTCTCAACTTCGCCACAACCATCAGGCGAGTGCCATACTTAGACATCATTACCAGAGTTGAGGAGGTGGCCTTAAACATCCCACAGGCTCAGGTGGATGTACTGAGATGGAAGGTGAGACAGACCTTGGAGAGGGCCAAGCCACCCATGTCTAACATAACAAAACTGGAGAGGCTGGTGATTGGATCTCTACAGAGGAATGAAAACATCATCATACTACCGGCTGACAAAGGAAATGCGACTGTAGTGATGGACAAATCAGATTATACTAGAAAGCTGGAAGACCTTATTAGCAATGGTAGATACAGCAAAGTAAAAAAGGATCCTACTATAAAAACGGAATGCAAACTGTCACAGATACTAATCAGGAACAAGGATCACTTTGCACCTAAGACGTATAGGCAGTTATTGCAGCATTACACCAAGCTACCTCACATATACGGTTTCCCTAAGATTCACAAAGATGGTATTCCACTCAGGCCGATTGTTAGTTGCCAAGGCTCTGTGTGCCACCCTCTGAGTTGCTTCCTTGTGGATATAATTGACCCATTGATCGGAAAGTCTCCTTCATATGTCCGAAACTCAGCCCACTTCGGGGAAATAATTAGAGATGCTCCCATCCTATCCAACCAGATGGTGAGCTTGGACATGGTGAGTTTGTTCACCAACGTACCCAAGGAGGAGGCACTATCAGTAGTCAGAGACAGATTGGCCTCTGACTCATCCCTAGAAGAACGGACCAGTATTCCAATAGATAATCTGATGGAGATGTTGACTTTCTGTACACAAACAACACACTTCGGAATGGGAGCACACATATATCAACAGGATGAGGGCTTAGCAATGGGCTCACCATTATCACCAGAAATGGCAAATATATACATGGAATACTTTGAGGAAATGTCATTAGAATCTATATCTCTAAAGCCAACTCTATGGTTAAGGTACGTAGATGACACCTTCATACTCTGGCCACACCAGGAAGATGTTCAGGTTCCCCTGGACCATGTGAACTCAATAAGACCTTCGATACAGTTCACAATGGAGAAAGAAAGTAACAACACACTTCCTTTCCTGGATGTTCTAATATCTTGAACAGAGCATGGGTTCAAGACATCCGTATACTGTAAACTGACATTCACCGGACAGTACTTCAATTTCAACCCCCACTATCCATACAGCGTAAAGAAAGGAATCGTCCACTGCTTACAACACTGAGCAAAAGTCATAAGTGGCGACCCACAGACATTAGATAAAGAATTGGTCAGTATAAGTAGTACACTACAACGTAACAACTACCCTGGGTACATGGCAGCAGCCCCCCAAAATTGGGATAGGTGGGTACAAGAGGAGGAGGATGAGGAGGAGGAGGACAATACTCAGAAAACAGTCTGCCTGCCTTATATGAAGGGGTTATCAGACAAAATACAAAGGATCTGCAGTTCATATAACATCAGGACAACCTTCAAAACCTGGATATCTCTCCCAAGTAAGACCCACCCATAAAGGAGAACATGACTAAGACTGTGTGTATGCTATCCTGTGCAGCTGTGGAAAGAAATATAAAGGAGAGACAGGCCGCCCCCTTAAGGTGAGGCTTCAAGAACACCAGAAAGCTGTAACACGAGGGGAAGTGGAAATATCAGGCGTGGCTGACCACATAAGGAGAGAGAAGGGAGATCACTGCTCTCTGTGGGATCAGGTTGAGATCATAGACAAGGAACACCATTGGAAAATTTGTAAACTTAAGGAATCAGCACATATGCTAGGCCACAAAAATCTCCTGAGCCGACCAAGCATAGAAATTGATACAATATGGGAACCAGTAATAAGGAGTGCCAGAGAAAAGCGATAATAACAAAGTTGCAATATGAGCTCTGGTAAAAACATGAAATGATAACAGCAAAAAAATTGCAATATGAGCTCTGGTAAAAATGGTTACTGAAGACATTAGGTTTATAATACCCAGAATTTCATACACAGATGTCCTCAAGGACACATGGCACAGTGGATAAAGGTGTTGGTTAGATCAGGACACAAAGAGTGTGAGTTCAATACCCGGTTAAGGCAGTGGAGAACTTTCAGAGGGAAATTAACAGGAGATAACTGGTACGTGGAACTAGAACAGTCTACCTCAGTGAGCGAAATAAAGGGTTCAGTTCAACATTCCAACCACCTGAAGAAGTGTACAACGTCTGAAACGTTGTGATAAACATGGCGACAAAGATGAGGACAATAGTCCGAATAATGTAAATAATGTACTTCTGATTCATATTTGAAACTGTATGATATTTTAAGCTGAAACACAAGTCCAACAATAAAATCAACAATTATGAGGCAAAATAAAGAGTATAATAACATAATTGAGCACTGATTTTTTTTTTTCAGGTTAGTAATATAGCAAATTTTTTTCTGATATATTGTTTATTCAGTTATGGGTTACACAGCCCCCATTGTTGTATCAGAAATAATCTTTTGCTCTTCACCCAATCAGAGAAAGTATGAAATAATAAATAGGAAATATATTCTTTGATAAATGACAAAACTGGATTGTATTTGATCACTTATATTGTGTTGAGTCTTTTCAATACTTCAATAGGTAACTAACTCAAAGTATCAGTTTCTATGAGAAGATAATCAAATTTTTTTAAGAATAGCAGTTGCCAAAATTTTCTTTCTTAAAGAATGACGTTTATTACTATCTACTAAAATTTTGGCAACTGCTATTCTTCAAAAATGTGACTATTTTCTCATAGAAACTGATACTTTGAGTTAGTTAAATAGATGAACTACTTTGCCTGTCTGGGTTAAAATGTCTTTCAAAATCATCACTGATATTTTATTATACACTGATTCAGAGAAAAAAAACCCTGATAAGTATTGACTAATTTTACTTTTTCTGATTAACTCAGCAGAAAAAATAAAAATAAGCATGTTAAAGAAGTATAGAGAAGAAATTCATTTAACTTTAACAGTCACAACTTATTTTAACAAGTCAATACACAAGTAACATAAAAGTGCAAGCATTAAATCCAAAAATCTTCTAGTATATTCAGCAATTATTATACTTTGCTGAGATTGATTAATTGGTTTGCTTTTTTATAACTTATCAACCCTTTCTGGGTTATTTAAAGACAAAACATATTTTGAAATGTAAGAATAATTTTTTTTTTTTTTGAGTGAATATTCCAGTAACAATTTTTTGAGAATAACTGATTTTTCCCCAGATACAAGTCCTACTATTTAACCTTAACTAGGAGGAGGAGGAGGAGGAGGAGGAGATGGATTTCCAAAGGTAATTTGTGTGTAAGTGAACGTAACAAACTTAACCAGAATTTGAAATCAGCTCTCCACTTTCTCATTCCAAGCTGCCACTCATTACATCACTGACACATCCACTACTTTGCTGAGAAGAGAAAATATTGCTTTTTGGCCAGACAAGCAATTCAAAATTTTTTATTGAGTATGTTATTCATGTGCTTGCATACTTCTATCAATTATATTCATCATGAAGTTATATTTAAAGCAATTTTTAATTTGATAACATTTTAATGTTTTTCTGGTATATCACAATTTTTTTTATTTGTTTTCATTAAATATGTTTACAACATTTAAAATTTTGGTAGTAACCATATCATTTTCCATGCAATACAATAGGAATTTTTTTTTATGATTGCCTGAAAGTGAATACTAACCTCAATGGATTTTAATATAAAATTTATTCTCCTTAAAATACAGGCAACAAACTACACCTACCTTGAAATGAAGAGCTAAAAATCAACCCAATAGATTGATAATCCTAAACTCTATCAACTGAGCCATAATTGCCAACAGGAGACAATGAAGTCATAATTTAATAGACAAGAAAAACAGAAACTCAAACTAAATCTCAATTTTATAACAAGAATTGATTTTACACTTTTCCTATTTAATATTTACTGGTAAGTGTATATAATTTGATATCAATTATTCATCAGTATAGCAATATAAGAAGCTTATCTTAATCTTTTAACTCAATTTTTATTTAAAATATAAAAGAAAAAAGTAGAAGGGAGAAAATGTTTGTTTAGATATATATAATGACAAATTTGTGATAAATTTCAATAACACTATTTTATGATTATCTATCAAAACAAAAATTATGGCATCAGGAAAGAAACAAGTCACAGATATAATAATTTTGTTTAACTTCTCAACATTCTGACTTCACAAAAGATACCTCAAACAAAATACAATTAATTTAACTACTGGGAAGAAAAAATTATGGAATCATCAACCAAAAAAAAGGTCATAATTACTATTTTCTCACTCTTCCTTGAGGTTTTAAGATGATTTCTTTGAAATATGAACTTCAGTAATAAAACAATATTCTCCATCAAACTGGTTCCAACTTTTTCAAATAGAAGTTGACAAATCAGCTTTGTTACATGGAGCTTTTTCAGTGATTATATTTTTTAAACTTCTGTCATAAATATTCATTGAGTTGTGTAGGGGACTAGCGGGTTAATGCGAGGATAAAATCTCTGGACTAAGACTTCCTGCTGGCCAGTCCCGCTACATAGTAATGTTGGACTATGATGGAGTCCAAAGAAAGCAAAATAAAATGAATAAGACAGATATATATGTACAAAACAATTATATATTAATGACAAACAGATTGATACACGAATTACAAATACATCATTTAAAACATGAATAAAGCGTTAGTGTCTGTATGGAAAGTTGTTTGTGTTGTGTGTTGAATTGAAATGTCCGTACGGTTGTGAATTTCGTTTTAGCGTGTTCCCAGAATATGGGAAACGCTGGTTGTGTATTAGAGTTCACATATTGGATATGTTAAAGAAAGTTTTTTAGTACCTCGCACCACGTGCGAGGTTTCGGCACGCGGCTGAAATCGAGGTAGTTGCTCACACGTGGACGTAAGCAGGAAAAAGAGAAAGAGAGAAGGATGAACGAGTATTTATACATGTGGGAGAGAGACCCCTGTTGAAAGGTTACGAAACGAAGAGGAGATAACCCGATAGTTGATATGCTTTTCTTAAAGCTTAAACCATAACCATACTAAGCTGAAGATACCCGCGGAATTAGAATATACACCAATATACATCCAAGCATTGCAATGTTTGTCATCAAACAAACAATAATGAACCTAATGCTGAGGAAGTAAAGAAAGCTATAATAAAGTATCACTTGACATTGAGGCTGAACTTTTACAGATCATGTACCCTCTCCCCAAATTTAAAAACAAGTTTCTAAATTTCATGAAGGAAGTCTGGAATGAGGAGCCCCAAAAAGTGGAGTGTATTACACATTAATGCACTATAGAAAGAAAAAGGTAACTCCTAAGACCCACACACATGCAGAGGTATCTCAATTAGATTCTCGTCCTGGGTATGACATTAAACTACATCCGCATCCTGGATAAGATGATAAACTACATCCAACAGCAATGCCTCTGATAATACATCTTTGAAAAAATAATGTTGCCAGCTGTGCGTTTTTGAAAAAATAATATTACCAGCTATACATTTTTGAAAGAATAGTGTTGCCGGCAATACGTTTTCAAAAAAATAATGTTACTGGCTATACATTTTTTGAAAAAATAATATTATCAGCTATATGTTTTTGAAAAAAATAATATTACCAGTGATACATTTTTGAAAAAATAATATTACCAGCTATACATTTTTGAAGAAATAATATCACCAGATATACATTTTTGAGGAAAAAATATTAACAGAAATAGATTTTTGACAAAACAAAAATATTACCAGGAAAAAAAAAAAATGTTGTCGGCATTAAATGACCCATTGAGGTTGATATGCCATAAAACAAAACAAACCAAGCAAACCAACAATTAGATGCATTATGGTAAAGGTACTAATGAATATTGTATTAATTAGGTTTTCACCATTCTATGAATATCAATTCCTCATGATCCAGTTTGGTTTTGCTCGAGTAAGGAGTGTAATAATAGCATATATATATATATATATATATATATATATATATATATATATAGCCAAATAATTCCAGATTGTTTTCCTCTCCAACAGAAAATTGTATACTTGCTATGTAGACCTCACAGCGGCATACAACCACATCAATAGAGACTTCCTCTTCTCATCTGTTAGAAACTTCCTTCCAAGCTCTGAATTCCCTGAATGTCTGGATCTGATAGTAGAATTATATCTGTTCACAAAGTCATCAATGATCTTAATATTCTACAGTGTTTTGTTTGCATTCAAATTCTTCAACTATTTTGTTACTTGTCAATACACTTTTCTTTAAATTTTTCTCAAATTTCTTTCTCTGATACTCTTAAAGGTAGTTTTTTTGTTTTTACCTTGCCAATGATTTCAGTTTCTTTTTTGATTGTTCTATAATCTTTGTTCAACCTTTTTGCAATTTCCAATTACTTTCCAATGTCTTGTTTCTCTCTTGAAGTGATATCTTTCTTACAACCCATGACAATCTTTATATATTTGAAATTAAAAAATAAATTGACCTTCAGCAAATATCAAAGAAAATTCAATAGATTATTCTAGAAATCTACAGTCCAAACATCTTGAGAGCACCGTGAGCTGCTTGAAATTATTTCTGAGAAAAAGATGAGGATCTTGCATATATATCTTAATAGAGATATCAAATATATAAATATGTGATACATTTGCAAATGTATCACATTCTATAAATGTGTATAAATGCATCTCTCTGAGTGTATATGTATGTGTATGTGTCTATATAAGGCATTTCATACATAGCATACATAAGAGTGTGTGTATGTGTGTGTTTCCAGATTATGGCTAGACTGGGCAAATTTTTATACAACATTCATATATAAGCTGTTTCTATGGATACTCCTCACCCAGAATTTCATAATTATATATTTCCAACGGAAAATAGCATTTAACAGGAATAAAGAAATATATTTCCTGAGGTAAGTGGCATATAACTTAATACTGATATAGACAAACCTTAAAATTTGGAATCTAA
This sequence comes from Acanthosepion esculentum, assembly GCA_964036315.1. Classification (NCBI taxonomy): domain Eukaryota; kingdom Metazoa; phylum Mollusca; class Cephalopoda; order Sepiida; family Sepiidae; genus Acanthosepion; species Acanthosepion esculentum. Next base: position 75,030,288 of record OZ038487.1, on the reverse strand, counting down.
ATTCATGCAAATAGTGTAGGGGAAAATAATAAATTTAAAACAATTTTACTGGTTGTAAATATTTTATATTTGTAAATATTTCTTATAAGCATATACATGGAGGAATAATCAAATGCAGGATGACCTTGAATCTATCAAAATGTATCATGAAGCTGTTCAGATAAATTCAGATATGCCAGTTAAAGTTGAACTTCGTAAATGATAAAATCCCAAAACATTTTTCATGAACAAATGTCATTTCATGAATCATTTCTGATTTCTAATGAGGTCTCATATTTCTGCTTACTTTAACTGTCTCCTTTTATTATTGTCTTGGTAGTTTGTTTTTAAAAAGTGTTTGTCATGCTAGTAACAGTTCCTTTCAGAAATAATATACAATGGGCCGGTGAATAAAAGTTAGAAAAATATGAAGAATTAAAATGGGAATAACTGGTGATGTAGCATATTTCCTGTCAAGATTGGATGTCATCATTTCATAGTTTATTCAGCCCTGAAATATGCAAAGAACTTTGCTATGGCAGCTCAGAAAAAAGGAAATAATAAAAAATCTAGACAAAATCTGCATCTATTTGGTTGTTGTTCTATATCTTTATTTCAGTTGATTCTGTTGTTAAGCTGTTGATCTAGAGACATTAGTTCTCCTTAATGTTATTTTTCTTTTCATTCTTTGCATGAATTTTAAAAATTCATTTTGTATTGCTTCTTTATTATTTTTTCCCACTGCCACAGTAATTACTAGTGATATTATAATTAGAAGAATAAATAAGAAAACAGAAATTTGTTATTGTACATTTTTAAAACATCCCTATATCAGTGCTGAATAAGGAGAAGATTTAGCAGTAGCTTGGCAACCATTGCTGAATATTTGTTGCCTACATTTCTTGTTATGCTTCACTGTTGAAGTTATAGAATTAATTCAAGGCACTAGTAGTGACTTAATCTGAAACACAGGTGAAACTATTACCAATTGACTAGCAGAAAGCACAAAATGATAAGAAGAATAGAGTGAGAAATATTAATCAAGGTACAATGTAACCATAATTATGTATTCATAATGTAGCAAAAAAAGTATGGCTGTTTGGAGTACCAGTTGTATTCTGTCTTCTTTTAATCACAATCTGTGAGACTGCCACAAAACTTCACACATATATCATTTGACTCATTGGCTTCTACTGTCTGTCTGGGGTTCTCTTACTCATGCTCATTTTATCAAGTGACTAAAGCTCGGAAATTTGCATAAGCCACAAGATCTCTGAGCCCCAATATCATTTTGTTCTTAAATTGTAGCTTTTGGATTGGCCATATTATTTTTCATGTATTTTGCATGCAAGGCACTTACGAGCTCATTTTGTTCCAGGAGGTAAGCCATTTTCCCTTCTACACAATTCTTTCCTCTCAGAATATTTTAGTTTTCTCAATCAAATCCTGCGCTAGGTGTCTATTGTAGTATTCCAGAGAACTGAAATATTTTTTATTCAAAGAATTCTGTAAATAGTAGATTAAATGGTATTCTAAAAGTGTAACATTTGATAAATACAGCAGGTGAGTGAATTCTTCAAGCCAAACCGTAACAATTTTTCTCCTAGTTGCCAAAGAAACTTTCAGTTTCATGTTACCCTGAAAGATTATTACAGACTTACTCTTAACTAATTTTGCATGCTTTTTGTTAATTGATGCCTTCTTTTAGTCTGATTGAGATCAGTACTTATTGGAATCAAGATCAGGGGAATTGTCATACTGTTAAACAAAAAAGAATAATCATGAAGATGGGATAAAATCTCATCAGCATGTAACTTTGCTTAAAAAGAGTTAAAGATTTAAAATTGGGTGCAGATTATAGTCAAAGGATTGTAGAAACTGGAGTAGATTTGCACTGTGAATGGAAAAAACAAAGACAGTTTTATGTAATAATCTCAATCATAAGAGAAAAATAAGACAAAGGAAACACACTGATCAATTTGTATCAATCAAAGACAGTCAACATTATGGATCCTTCTTTCTTGTAACTGTTCTAGAGACACCTAAATTCTATATCTGGATTAAACTTTTTTTACCAAGATCCAGTGTTATAGTACAAGTAAATGGAAAACCCTAGGAACCATTATAGATCACTTTCAATTTGTCTATGTTAATAATGTTTGTAAATAATGAATTTTTTGATAAATGGAATTGTAGCAATAGACAAAAAAGTTATCCCACTTTGACCCAAACAAAAATAGCAATAAAAATTAATAAAAGTTCACAAAAATAAAAGTAATGTAACCTGACAAGACCCACACAAGACATCGTTAGGTGGGAAAGTTTATCTTTCTGTTTTGCTCTTGGAAGTTAAGGTATCAAGACACATGCATTTCAGGCTTGTAACAAACCAAACAGATAAGTACAAAAATTCATATTGTTTTGGTACATAGTCTTTTAAAAGTAAATATATGCTAACTTTCTATTAAGAATTTTGAATATAAAATATATATATATATATATATATATATATATATATATATATATTTATGCAAATGTTTTTATATGAAGACATTTTTGTTTTATTTGAACTTTTTATATATTTATATTGCCGTATGTTTTATTCACTTTTTAAATGAGGTCGATGTTTCAACTCCATGGATCACAAAATAAAGAGTAGGATAGTTGTACTGCATTTGCAAATACATATATGTTTATACTTTTAAATAAAAACTGGTTCTTTTTCTTATTTTCAGAATTTATATTCTTTTTATGATGTATTGTCAACTGGAAATTCTTCAAATTGGGGGTCTTTGTCTCAGCATAGTTGGGAAATTTGCTACAGTGGACCAAAAGAAGGTTTCTCTCAAATGAAAAACCCTGCTCTTTGTATTTATTTTCTGTAATTCTGCTAAAGATAAAGCTATAGCTTTTTATCTATCTCTTATGATCAAGAAGCAGATAGATCAATGGGTAAAATTAATTATAAATTCTCATTAGTCTATACAAGGTTTTTGTATTATATGACACACACATAGAGAACAAAGTAGTCTGAATAAAGTATTCTTTTTCTATCACGTGTCTGAATTTCTTTAATTTCAATTTACTTTGGTATCAGAACACAGCGATCAACACAATAGCTTCCAGATTTATTCCTATGCCTATTGTAAACATGGATACAATACATGGAAAAATTAAATGCAAGTTTGGGAACTTGCTACCTGCATCAACAGACCTAGCCATGCACCCGTAGTATTTTCTAGAAGGAAAAGCCAGAATGGGCATATTGATACTGGACATTAACACATTACATGCTGATGATAGAATGGAAAAATTATATGAAAAGTTGGATACACTCTTTTTAGAGAATGCTAATCAGTCAGCTTTTATTTCATATGAGGCGTTCAAACAATATTGATGACAGAAAGTCATATCAATAGATGGCTACCTTATTAACTTCAACCATCATGTCACAAAGTTAAGGGACCATAAAATACAATTACCAGAGCTGGTAATTGACTACAGAGCATTAAAAAGTGCAAATCTGACACCAGAAAATGAGAGACTAGTCAAAGCCCCCTTCGACAAATTAACACTGTCTGTGGTGTCCTAACAACTAAGAAAAATAATGTGCAGACAGTTTTCTAATGCGTCATCAACAAATACTCCACAAGTTGTGATAAGAGATGTGGATTGTGCCTACAATGAAAACAGCCATGAATACACTAATGAAGATTAATTAGAATTACTAATTAGAACTGTTGCAACTTGAAGATAATAATGATAATACATAAATTATATATAAAACTGACAGTTCCTGCCTCTATAATGTGGTACATTCATCAACACAAATTTTGGATAAGAGATTTTGTGTGGATATGGTTACATTGAGAGAAATGATAGATAGAAAAGAAATTGTTGAAATCTCTTGGATACCAACTGATATACAAACTGTAGACTTATTGACAAAGAAAAGAGTACTATCATTTAAGATTCATGGGTTCATATCAGAGCCTAAGGACTCCTCTGTTTAATGAATCTACATTCCCTTATATATTTCTTTTACAGATCAATAAATATATATACACACCTAATGTTGAAAAAGAAAAAAGAGGAAGAACTGTTAATCTTTACGAGTTGCTCCCCTTGGTTACTCTTCAACCTAGGAAGAGATGGTCTTACCCAGAGGGGGCTGAGCAGTCAGTATTATAAGGCACACACATGGAGAACAAAATAGTCTGAATGAAGCATTCTCTTTCCATCAGATGTCCGAGTTCCTTCTTTAAATTTACATTTGGTTAACCCTTTCAGCCTTTCATACATAATACCCACTTTTTATGCAATGCTGTAACTTAAGTTGTCTATGTTTCTTACTGTTGTTACTATACTGGGATTCATACTATTTACATCATTTAGTAATCCATTTTAGGTCAATTAGGAAATCTGGCTAGAAATTCTTGTTAGAATTTTTTTAAAAAACAACTTTTTTGTATAGGTGAAATTTGAACAACTTTTTTCTTTCTTTCTGCTTTCCTATGATTTACTGAGAACTTGTCCTACAGGATGCATTGCATTCAATATGTACTTTACATTCACTGCTACACCATATAAATGATTATTTCCAATGCCAATCAATTATTGGATGCTGTATTCAAACATGGTTGTCTTCATCTAGAACTGTTCTTTTGAAATGTCATATGAAACCCAATGGTTGAAGAAGCAGAACCCTTTGGAGGTAAATCCTCTTTATGCCCATATTCATTTTCACAATGTCAAGGAGACAACAGATTGGTCATTTTTGAAATGGTCTGTCTGACATTCAAAACCCAGTCATAACTTCAGATAACAATATCAGTTTTGATGAGGATTCCAATCAAAACATTGTACAGAATGAAGCTGAATCTCTTGCTCTTATGGACAAGGTATTCATTCCTTGCACTTTAGGTTTTGCTGCAATTACCTTGTGTAGTAGTTTTATGGAAACACAACTCAGAAAAACTATTGTAATAGTTGTTGATACTTTTTCTTATTTTTATGAAAACAGTGGGTTATCACAGGAAATTATTAAAATTCACTAGCTACGGTTTCTCCTGTGATTTTCTACTCTAATAAACCTCTGCTATTTCTCCCAAAACAATGTTGCTTGACCTCCTCCACAAGTGCAATAAGGTATCTCCTATAAATGCATTATATCACTCCTGCTGACATCAAACAATCAATCTGACTGGCATAGATAAATCTTCTTTTTAAATAAATATATAGAAATCATTTTTATTAATTTTCTTTCCCAAGCAGTAATCTAAAACTGTTGCACTATCATTTTCTCACATTATTTGTGCTGACATATGTATTTATATATATGTGTGTATATTCTTAGACAGATGTCTGTACATATATTTCAGTGATGGAATTCAAATTGAACTGATTGGGATTCATTTCAAGACTTTCTTCAAGATGCCCAGTGGAGTGATATTCATAAACTTCCTATTGAGAATTGTGCCACAGAGGTTTCTTCTTAAGTTAAAGCTGGCATTTATGCTTTTGTACCTTCTCAAAAATAACAGGTAAAACCACAAGCTTCTCCTTGATTCACACCTACCTGGTCAGATACTATAACCCACAGCATGTTAATTCTGATCACAACAGATGGCTTTTTGTGTTTGCTCATAATTGTAAACATGTCCTCAAAGAGGCTAAGTCTTTGTTTGCTGATAGAATGGAACACCATATAGACTCTAACAAGTTTGGTTCTTGTGACTACTGGCAGCTTTGTAATAGTGTGTTAAATAAGTCCTCTATCCCCCCTCTCTTCATTCAATTTGAGATGTTAACAACTTCTGTTGATAAAGTAGAATGTTTTTCCTTGTAAATTCTCTTCAAATTCTATTCTTGACTTACCTTGTGTATCATTGCCTGACTTTCTATTTAACAAAAATTCTTTCCAGTCAATTTAAATTAGTTTTTGAAATACAGCAAAATATTTTGATTATTGGAAATATTAAATTTAATCTATTAGCTTTAAATTAAAGCTAAAATAAAAACTCCAAGAAAAATATTTCATTTTTAAAAATTAATTTTAAACCTTAGGTATTGTTTTTTTGTGGAGCTCTCTATATAATAGGGATTCTTTGTGGTTTAATAAAAAAGTGATAACATTTTTTGATAACCTATAAAATTTTATTTCAGTTAAAAATATATGTGGCCTGCAGGAAAATCAATATCGATAAGAAATATATATTTTTGAATTATAATATTCAAAAATAAATCTTTTCCAGAAATCCATTTTCAAGTTACAGAACTGATAATGATTAAATAAGGAAGAAGTCGGAAAACTTTTATAAATTTAATGTTTCACTGTTATTTTTATCTAATTGTTTTGTCAGATTTAATCCATATTTTCAATTCAACTGATAAAGAATAAAAACTGTTACTTTTGTACTTGATTTTGCATTGGTCAAGGCGTACAGAAAAGAGAAACAAGTTTAGTTACTTATTAAAAGCAGCCTTTGGATCTGTGAGTACTAAGATTTTTTGTAGGAACCAAAGTCACAAACAAGGTCTTTAAGAGTTCCAGCAGTTTCCTTTCTGTGTATGATATCAACACTGTGTCATTTGCATATTTTATGTTAAGATTGTGGTCACTAATAATAAATCCTAGTAAGATTTCTAGTTCTCTCAGGATTTCTTCACTGTAGAGGCTGAATAAACCCGGTCAGAAGACACATCCTTGTCTTATGCCCCTTTCTAGTTATGTATATTTACTGAATTTATTTTCTATTTGTATACAGGTGTTTTCTCCCAGTAAGTTTTGTTACAGAGCTTATTAGGCTGATTGTCTGATGGATCTCACATTCATTTGCATTTGGCTTCTTACGTAGTGCTATGAAAATAGATCTATTAATGTCTCTTGGTATGTCACCACTGTTGTATATTTCATTAATTATTTCCATAATCTTGTCAATACCAAAATTCAGTATATTTTCAGTTTTTTTCTTTAAATCATCTTCATTTAAATCTCCAACACATATATCATCTTGCAAAAGATGGTATTTTCAACATTTCCTATTACTTTTTCAATAGCTTTTTGAAAAATTGCACTTGCCGTTTTTATGCCATACGGCATTCTTTTCCACCTTAACAGGCCTATAGGTGTGTTTATGGTCGTCACTTCTTTAAAATTTTCATCTATTGGTATTTGGTGGTAAGCTGATTTTAGGTCTGTCTTCGAAAATACTTTCATTCCAGCAAGTTTATGTAAAGCTACTTCCACATTCGGAATAGGGTACGAGTCGGCGCAGACTTTATGGTTCACCCCTATTTTATAATCTCCACAAATTCTCAAGTCACCATCTTTTTTTTTCAATACCACAATGGGTGATGCCCATTTACTTCCTCCTGGAGGAGCCGGTTCTACTAAGTCTTCCTTTATTAACTTTCGCAATTTAGCTATTACCAACGGTAACAAATGCACTGGTATTTTCTCGCTTCGTAGTAGGAGGGGGAAACATTTTCTTTTAATTTCAGGCTAGCTTCATAATTTTTTGATTTTCCTGTTTTTTCAATTTCTATTTCATTAATCAACTTTGTTGAATTTATTTTTAATACGTCATTCCCCAGTAGTCCATGCTTTTTTCGGCAATTTGTAACTATAATGGGTACTATTTCATATTTTTCTTTTAGTTCTATTGAACCTTCAAAGTAATCCATAATTGGTATAATCGAGCCATCAAACTGACGTAATTGTACGTTGCTTTTTTTAAAAAACGGTTTTCCCATTTTTTCCCACAAATTTCTGGGTACTATCCTGACTTCACTACCTGTGTCAATTTGCATTTCAACAACACAGTCGTTGATTTTCATTTTTATTTTTGTATCTCCATTCTTAGATCCATTATTTTGTATATTATCATTTTTTACATTAAAAATCTGTCTATTTTCATCTTCTATTCTTTCCACATTTTTCGTTTTACATACTTTTTTGAAGTGATTTTTTTTTTAAACACTTTGAACATGTTTTTCCATAGGCTGGGCATTTTTCTTTTTTCATTTCATGAATTTTTCCACAGTACGTACAATTTTTTCTTTTTGTTTGTACCGTATATGTTTCGGCCCTTATTTCCTTGTAGGATTTATTTTTATTTTGGTTGTAGGTATGTATTAATTCCTGCTGTTGTATAAATTCTAGACACATATTCAAGGGCATGTTTGTAAGTTGTAACTGTTCCATTAACTTGTATCTATGTGCTGAATTATGCATACCTTCAATTAATCTTAGTTGGATTAATTCTTCTTCCGTTGTCTGCTCTCCTATTCCTAGTTTTTCAAATTCACAGTATTTACTCGCACTTCTTAACCAGTGTAAATATTTTACTATCGGTTCATCCACTTCCTGCTTCATTGCCATAAACTTGGTCCTTTCTGCAATCACCAGTCTTTTCTTTGGCCTCATGTTTCCCTTGATAACCTGGCTTATTTCTTCGAAAGTCATTTCTTCTAGTTCTCGAGGGTACACCATTGTAGCAACCTTTATAATCGCTTCACAACCAGCGGTAGCCATGAACAAGTCGGTGATTTCATTTTCCCCTCCTCTGTTTTTGTTGTCTTTCAACTTTTTACATCTCGCATTAGCAGCGAAGCAACGAATCCACGTATCTACATATTCTGGGTCTTCAAGGACCAAAGAGGATCCTATCGGCGACGCCATTGTTGTGTTGTGTATAATGCTAAGTAAGCGTTATTGCCTTGTTCTAGACGGTGTCAGTTTATAAATATGAGCTACCTGCTCATATGCAAATTATACTAATTTGCATATCACTACAGGAGCATTCAAATCTGGTCAGTGGTGGAAATTTGTGTAACATTAATCAAAAGAAGATCTGGTTTAGGAAGATTATAACATTTGCTTTTATAGTTAAGGCTTGTAATATTTATAATCATTTTTCCAATTTATATGGTATAGTATTTTGATGTTATTGATTTAGTATTAGTTGGATTTTGGTTGTGTCTTGTTATTGTGCTATTTTGTGATATGTAATTTAGTTGAGCTATTATCAGGTAACTGGCAACTTAACCAGTGTGATAATGTAGTCATTGTCATTTTTTCTATGGAAGAGGCAGAAGCTTCTAACAAAATCTGTTGCTTTGTTGAATTATCTTACAACACATTACCATGTATAAAGCATCACTCCAGTATGCACTCTAATATTTCTCTCTATGACCTTTTAAAGGATATATCACATCTATTTTAATGAGTCTAAACCTGCCTCCTTTGTATTATAGTCACTATAATAAACATTTTGTAGCAGAGCAAGACAATGACATTAAATAAAGTTAATTGGACTCAGAGGAATTGAACAACAAATTCAAAATCTTGCTTTATATTTTTATGAGCAAATCAAGACATGTTACTATAGGTTATATTTATTTTTAAAAAGGAATACATATTTATACAGACATACAAATTTATTTATAAAAAGGAATATCATGGTCCATACTCTTTGGTCATACAATATAGCCTTATAACAGTCTAAGAGTATTATGTTTTTTTTACTGCAAATGGGATTGCAGGTTTTTCCTTTTCAGTGAATTAAAAGACTCTTTATTATATAATAATCTATTCAGATGAGTGTCCTTGTCTTAGTTGTTATTTTCATGTTTCAAATGTTATACTCTTTGGCCTACCTCAAATGTTTGTTATATTATGTTAGCTCTTGGGAAATTTAAGCTAAACCTTTCATTTAGATGAGATTGGTTTTTCATTCCATTGCCTATACTAGAAATATTTAATATCAGTTAATTTGTTTTTGTGATACTGCTTTTACTTTTGCCTCTAAACCTTAATTTACATGACCTCAAAATTGAATTCATAATCAACAGTACTTAATCAGTACTTGATATTATCTAATAGTCTGTTGTCCCTTTAGACAATTAGTAGAATTTTAGAGCTTTAAAATTTGTGTCTGTCCTTTCCAAAACAATTTCTTAATATGACAGACACCCAAAGAAAGCTTGAGGATACCAGTGGCTAAAATGTTGTGACTATAACATCATTTGGATAGTAATCCAAATAGATTAATGTAAAATAATGTGAATTCCTCATCTCAGAAATTCAGATAGAAAAAAGTTTTGTTTACAACAAATAAAATCTTTAACATTCTTAAGTAGTAATGGTAATTACCTGGGTGTGTAACAATGAAAACTAATTGGTTAAATGGTATTTTTAACTTGTGCCCTATAGTTACTTTGAGATTAAGTCTATGGTTGAACTTCAAATTCATGAACCTTATAAAAATAATCATCATATGTTATTGTTATGATGATCAAACTTAGTAGCCATATATATTCTTCGTACACTGACTCAAAGTTGCTCGTGAGCTATAGTCATAGCTCTCTTTATGCTAATTACCTATTAGCTAAACCAATCCTACTACATCTCCCTGAATCTTTTGAGTTTCACACCATGTGTGGATCTACAGCTTTTCTTACATTCCCTCCCTCAGTCACTAGTTTCACGTGTATTTCTCATGATGAAGGACCTTGATCTAGTTCTTTTATTCTCAGTGTCCCATGTTTTGTACTCTGAATCTTCTGAAGAACTTTGATTGTCCATTGATCTATCTCCCTGCTTTCTTGTTCATCTACAGAGTCATTCAAACTAACTTCACTTTGTACTTCTTTGTGATTTTGGCTTGCTCTTAACGGGTTTACATGGACAACAATATTTTTACTATTCTTGCATATTAATGCTGTGTTGAATCTTTTTTGCATTATGAAATTCACCTTTTCCAGCTCATTTTCTTTATTTCTTTTGTACCATATGTTTTCATTAATAGAGTAAGACATGGTTAATGGAGCTCTAATCTATCTGCCAATTAATGCAGATGGGCTCTCTAATCTGTCTGCATGTGTTATTGTTCTGTAACTCAACAATAATCTTGGTAGGAAAGTTTCAATCTTTTCTTGCTGAGAAGAAAATGCTTTCAATCCCATCTTTATTGTTTGGACCATTCGTTTAGCAATTCCATTTGATTGAGGGTGGTAAGGGGGTGTTTTATATGGGACACAGCCAATCTTCCTTAACCATGAGCATAGACTTTTGATACAGAATTTGAGAGCATTATCAGTTACTAATGTTTCTGGTACTCTATTTCTAGCAAATATTATGTGTAATATTTGCTTTACAGAAACAGATTTTTTATCCTGAACTCAGAAAACTTCAAGCCAGGCAGAAAAAGCATCAACCAGTATTAGTCATAAACCTATCCTGTTAAATTGTGTGTGACCCATATGAACTCTAGACCATGGTTCTGTTTCCTTAGGCCACGAGTGTAACTATTGTGGTGAAAATTTTTTATTTTGGCACATTTAGGACATTTGTGTACATAATTCTCCACATCTTGGGTGTGTCCCAGCCACCACTCTTCCAGTTTTAACCATTTTTGTGTAGCAGTTATCCCACATTGCACATCATCATATACACCTTTAATTACTTCTTTTCTACATTGTCATGTATTATTTGATAATTTTTACATTGGTATCTCGCCATCTACATACAACTTGAAAGTGATTTTTCTTTTAGCACTTATTACATGTCTGTCCCCATGCTGGACATTTCTCTCTCTTTGATTCATGTTTATAGTTGCAATATCTGCATTTTATCATTGTTCTTTTTATTGCACATGTGTCCATAAGCTCAGGTTGGTTTTCATATGTATTAAATTTTTCAATTAACTCCTCATGTTGTATGAAGTCAATACAAGCTTCTAAAGTCATTTGGCTTGTCTGTAACCATATTGTACAGTCCTTCTACCAATTGGAGTTGAATTAATTCTTCCTCTGTGCTTATTCCTTGTTGTTCTAGTTTATGAAATTCAAAATATCTGCTGGTATCTCTTAACCTTCTTAGATTTCCTTATAGGCTCCCCAAATTCTTGTCTCAATGCTAAGAATTTGGTTCATTCGGCTATGACCAATCTTTTCTTTGGTTGAATATTTTTCAATATTATTTCTTTGACTTCCTTAAATATCAAGTTTTCAATTTTAGCTGGGTAAGTCATTAATGAAATCAGCCTAATGGCTTCATGTCCCACAGAGGCCAAAAATAGATCCGTGATGTCTTTCTGTCCTTCAGGTGCTTGGTCATCTTGTAACTTCTTAATTGTGGCATGTGCCTCAAAGCATTTTATCCAAATCTTTATGTTTTCAGGTTCTTCTGTGTTCAACAGAGCTCTGTCAGGTGACACCATTTTGTTATGATGATCAAACTTAGTAGCTGTAGATATTCTATGTACACTGACTCAAAGTTGCCTATGAGCTATAGTTATAGCTCTCTTTATGTTAATTAGCTAAACCAATCACATTGCAGTTACTTTTTTGGGAGCTTATGAAATGTGGCTGCTAATTAAGACTAGCATATTTGAAGAGAAAATACAAATTAATATATTATCACAGTACAAATACTCATTACACAATGTCTCAAGTGAGGTTGATAAAATTCTTAAAATGTGTGCTTCTATTCCAAGAAAGTTTATGAAATAACTGAGTAGATGGCTATGAAACAAGATAATTGTGTTAATATCAAGAACATGAAAAAAGTATTTGTCTAAACAAAATTTGAGAAGAAAAATATTGTTTAGAAACAAAAGCATTGAGTGAAACTAGTGTCCATGTGCATTTAACATCTATAAGAAATTTATCAACTTTTTGTTATTAAATACATTTTTTTTTCAATATATTACCATTCTTCTAAAATTGCTTTTTCAATATCCTCATTTATTACAGCTGAGTCTTAACTTCCCTTTAAATGAAAAATGAATTATATTGTGTATTTAATTTGGAATAATAATTAAAAGATCTATGATTAATGATTCTAATTGTAAAATTTTGTTATCATTGGATTGAAATTTATAAATTAAACTAAATTTATAAGTGTTTCTTGAATAACAATCAAATTAATTGTTGATATTTTGAGTTAATTTTTTTCATTTTTACGTAAACTGTGTGATGGCTAATCCAAATTATCTGTTCTTATTCTTAAATGTTTGTCATTGAAACATAAATTAAGAGAGAAAAATATCAGTATTTAAACTATCAGTGCTGAGTAGAAAGTTTATTGATAACTTAAAGATAGAAAGTCAGTGATTTATCTGTAATTTTAAGTAATTTGACATGAATACACCTATGTGTGACACTAAGCTGTGGTCAACTCCAAGTCACAGCGCAAAGCTGTAATATTTCTTCCACCAGTGTTTTGGGGTTGACTCCTAGTCACTGCCACCAGCCTGTGTCCCGGTCGATCGGTGGTCATCGCTACTCGGTGAAATCCCCTGGTCAGGATACCAATATGTGGCACTGGCTCGTCCAGGGTCGAATTCTGGTCATCGATGTTAACGGCTTCACACCAGCTGTACTGGTTCGATACCAGCTCTATCATTCCCAGCTCCCTTGCAATGTCTGGTTACTGGAGTCCAGACTGAAGGTGGTATCGCACAAGCATAAAAAAAGAAGCAAATAAAAGAAAAACCCAAGAGGTTCAAGCATGTTAAGAAATAACAAATTAACTTTATCCGTCTGTTATATACAGGAGTGTGTTTCTCTCCTAGCCCATTTCCTACAAAATGTGACACTTCTATATTTCAAGCAACTTTGGTATCTTAAGTGAACTGATTTAGTTCTTAGGTGTTAGCTTGGCTTTTTTCGTCAGTATAACTTGCTATTGGTAGGATAGGCGAAGTTGGAGTTCGTGGAATCTCTCGGTCAGCTTCTGCAAGGCAACACTGGTTCCTGCTACTTGAAATTAACTGACTGACTGGCTCAACTCAACTCCAGCTAACTGGAACTCGACTGACTGTCCTGTGTATCGAACGGCCCGAGGACGTTCGTTTATATGGATACCAACCAAAACCCAGTGTGTGGCCAGACGCGGCCTGGGGTTCTCGCTAAATCTCGATTCCCAACAAGAAATCTCTTTGTTGTCAGGCCAGGAAAATTGATTACTTCCCATTTTTGGAAAATTAATCACTTTACATTTTTGGGGGGGTCTCTCTTGTCCATGAGGGGAGGTCGAAGGAGAGCTATCCTCCTAGACTCTTCCTCTCTCACATTGATATCTCGTACCAATCCCTTCAGTGGGCGTTAATAATTTCGCCGTCCTTCTCATCCATTCACCTCTGCCTATCACCATTGCTACCACTTGACCAATAGAATCCCAGCTGTGCGGGTGTGGCTAAGCTGACCTCCTTAAAATTTTAATCCAGAATTTTTGTTTACTAAATTCTCCTTTTTCCCATCGTCCAAAATTTTTACAAATCCCATATTGCCACTTAAAATCTATCATATCTTTTGGTCACCCAGAATCCACTTAGCCAACACTCTTTACTAATTCTATCAATCGCTGTCAAAGTTTGCCATTTGGTCCCTTTGTGAAGTTAGCTTATACTGGAACCCTTGGCTTGTTGAGAAATTAAATACTTTATCTTACCAAATTGTAATTCTTCCACTCTATCCCCTCTCATGCCCAAAATTCTACAATCCTCTCCACCTGTATCGAGGTGGTTTTCTGTCTCATGCCAAAATTTTATAATCACCATATTGTTATTCAACGTCTCAGCATCTGAAGCAACACTTTGGCAAAGTAAATAATAACAATCCTCTTCACCCATATCGAGACAAATGCCAAAATTTTATAATCACCACATTGCTTTTCCTTGCTGGCACTCAAGAAAAAGAAAATAAATGATATCTTGGAAACATAATTAATATTGATTCTCCCTACCCTGTATCAGCAATCGTCTCAGGTTGAAATTTTTATGACTGCCATGTAGTCTGCCGATATCTTAATGCTTGTTTATCTTTCCGAATTCTCCCATTCCTCTTGGCAAGGCACTTCTTTACAACAATATTAATCAATTTGATAAAATCTCACATATGGCTTTTTCTATGGGTTTACTGTCTTTTGTGAAAAGGTAACTTTTTCATAAATAAAATAAAATCTTTTTAACATCGAACAGTATATCTTTGGGGATAGCTCTTTTCTGCTTTCAGTATTTCCTGTTTTAATTTCTATGGTTAATTAGTTAGCCAATTGCTATAGCTAAATAGTGTCACAATCCTCCCTTACCTGCCTTGTCATTTACTCGTAAATGACACCTAAATCCCAGTACACTATTTAGCATGCATCATGCATCTGTTTCTTGCAATTCCATTCTCCTTTTCCTTTTCACGGTATGTTTCCTGATCAGTCTTTCTTCCTCTTCTTCTGTTCTACATGCAATGTAATGTTCATTTCGTTTTCTTTTCATGCAATTTAAAGTGTCTGGGTGTATGTGTGTGGCTATTATGGCTTGTTTTTCTTGGTCAATGTTTTTCTCTCTGCTACAAGAGTTTTTTCCACCGTACGCATCAGTTCCACTGTAGCTTCTTCTGTCGGCTTTCTTCCAATTTCCTCCTTGATTCTGTCTGGGTAAAGAACACTGCTCGGCATCTTCCTCTCTAGTTGCTGCATGCTCATTTGATTACCACGAACTAATTCTCCCCTACTTCTAAATTTCCATACTGCCATTCCCCCTATGGAGATAATTATTAATGTACCCATCATTGCTGACCAATTCATCGCAATCTGTTCATCATCCTCCCAAGCCATACCTTCCCTCCCCAACACACTGATAGTATGTGGTAAGGCTGTGTTTGCTAATACCTCTACTTGACAAGTTCTCTTAATTCTTTCTTCCCTTCAAACAATTTTAGCATGTACATTTTGTGATTACCAGCTATATAGATGGGGCTCAATGATGTACAAGTTCCCAGAGCATCGTTTCTACACTTTTTAGCTTCTTCTGCTGTTAGCAACATGAACATTATTCTACCCGAATTTAAAGCTATGTATTCCGTTTCCACCTTGTATCTTGCCACCCAAATCTTGATCTCCTCTGGAGTAAGGAATAGGTATATTTATAACTTAGTATATCTTGAATATACTTTCTCTATCCAACAATGGAATAGACATCAAAACTAATAGTTTTCTATTTTCCAACAAGGTCACACATCCCAGCACACTATAATATTTCCACAATTCTTTGGTGGGATCCACTGGCAACCTTAAATGATGGGATACTTCGGTTTGTATTCTGAGTAGCACTTCCCTTAAGTGACCCAGGGTTACTATGCTTGGGGACAGGTGTCGCAATGACAACATGTCTAATTGCGCTCTCACATGTTCCAGCAAGGTTGTCAACGACTGACTAGTTTGTTGTACCTTATTCGTAATTGTCATTAGTTGGAAATATCTTTGCATAAATCCACTGATTTCCTGTAATTCCATCATTACAGTTTCTGTATCATTAATTACCTCTTGTCTCAACCCTGCTAGGTTATTTATTAACCAATTAATTCTGGCTCCATTCTTGGCCACTTCTAACCTTGTCACATTTAATATTGACACACTCTCCCTTGCCACCTGAGCTAGCGTGTTCTGGCTTATTTCCACTTCTCCCAGTTTTCTCCTTATGATTTTAACATCATCTTCAGTCACTGTTCCAAACAGGACATTTAACGCTTTTCCCACAATCAGAACTACCGATCTCTTTTCTCTCATCTGCAATAGCTCTATTTCCTTCAGGTAATTTTTCATGTCCCTCCATTGAGCCTCTATCATAGTGGCCTCCAATTCTAGGGAATATAATAATCTGAGATATCCTTTCTCCTTGGAATAATCTGGCCCTACCTTCAACTGGGCTGCACTCAGCTGCCTTAGCTCATTTCTTAGTTTATTTAACAGTGACTCATATGGATTTAAATCTATCACAAATGTGATCAACCATTTTGACCTGGTTATTATTACTTCACTCATCTTTTTAAAAATGGTATTTCGACTGTGCTTCCAAGCTTCCGCCATCCCTATCGTCATGTGGCTACCATCATCATCATCATCAATCCCTTCATTTTGGTCATTCCTGCAAGGCGACAAGATTCTCTTGTTTTTATTCTTCTTAACCATTCGGTCTTGTTCAATTCTTCACTCCATAATTTCTTTTCTAAGTTTGTAACCCTTCAGCTCTTCCCTCCTCTAACTAACTCTTAGGAGATCGATTTGTCCGGACAGGTGCACGGGGCTCCCCCTCCAAAGGCCATAACATCATGACACCACTGCTGGCCAATCAGCAATGCCAATAATTTTCTTCTGTCCTTTGTGAGGTGCAACCTTTGCCTCCATCCCTTCCATTCACATACACCACAGTTAGCAAGTAGGTTTTCGGATGAGCCAGTGTCGTTATCTGTCGACACCGAACACTTCTATTCTTCGCAGCCTTCTTTCTTCTACTGAGATTTGGGCTTCCCTAACCCTCTCAATCTCATCTTCAGAGGTAGTCCCAGTTCGACCTCTAACCATCTCTCAGTGTTAAGTTCCACTTTGGGCGGTGTTTCGTCCTTTTCCTTCTCTCTTGATCCTTCCTTCTGCTTTGAGTTTGTACCTTCAACTTCTTCACTACTTTTTGATTCAACGTCTAGATATCCCTTGTTTCTTAGCCTTTCTCTGAGCTTGGAAAGGAGTATCTGATCCTCCTCCTCCCAATCACTGAGCTCTTCTTCTTGTTTGGTGTGTTTCCTTTTAGAACCCTTGACTGCTTGACTGGATTTCCTTGCTTTTCTCTTCCTTTTCTTTGGACATGGAGGTGAGACGGTGACATCACAGGGTCCCCTCTGCACCGATTCAGGCGACGACTGAACACCACTGGTCCCCGCTGAATGTTCCAGCTCCATCACTCGGATCGCTTTGTCCAGATGGCGAAGTCGAGCTACCTCTTCATCTTCTTTAGAATCCTCTTCCATCTCAACTAGAGTTACCTTCCTTGTTCTTACCTTTTTAGCCATTGTCTCACTCATTTCAGCTTAAGATCATCGGCATGGGCCCTCCTTGCCCATCCTGCCACTTGATCCCATATTACATATGATACTGGACCCGTCTGTTTTACTATCCAGTAGTATGGTTCCCATCTCTGGTCCAGCTTTCCTTCTCTCTGGTGAATTTTATAGTAGACAGGGTCTCCAACCTTCAATTCTTTTACCTTTCTTTGAGCATTCACCCTCTCATTTCTTCTCTTCTGTGCCTTCTTTATTCTTCTTCTGGCCTGTACAAATATTTTATGCTGTTCTTTCAACAAGAGCTGATGATGATCTTCCCCCATATACTTTCTTTGGGGCTTCAACAAGTTATCCACACGCAGGACCACGTCTCTGCCAAATAACAGAAAATATGGCGAAAATTTGGAGGTTTCATTAATCGTAAATCTCACAGTCGCCAGTGCCTGTGTAAAGTACAGATCCCAATTTTCTGTATTTTGTCTAGCTAGCTTAGCTAACACATCTCCCAAGGTTCTATGAAACCTTTCCACTTTAGCATTTCCTTGGGGGTGATATGGAGATGTTTTTATGTGCTCTATATTCAAACCTGTCAGCACTTCTCTCATTATGTTGTTTATATTCTCTGTGCCATTTTCAGTGACAAGTTGCACAGGGGCGCCATATCTAGGGAAGATTTCATTTATTATCAAGTCAGCTACAGTTTTAGCCTTCTTTATCTGGTACTGCAAATGCCTCAGGCCAATTTGTTAGCCAATCAATAAAACATATATAGTTATTTCCTCGTGCAGATTCCCCATATGATCCTGATACATCCATACTCATTTTCTTGAAGGGGAAGCTTGGCACATCCATCCCTTCCAATGGTGCTTTCTACTCTGCGACTGGCACACTTCACAACTCCAAACATAATTAGTGACCTCTCCATACAATTTGGGCCAATAGTACTTTCTCCCTATTAGGTCATATGTTCTATCAACCTCTCATGGCACTGTTCTAATATCTCTGGCCTCAAACTTTTGGGCACATACAACTTGGCTTTAACTTCCTCATTTCTACCTAAGAGATAATGCAGCCTTTCATCTATTATTGCATACTTGGTGGTCTCTCCTGCCTCCACCTTTTCTCTGAGAGCAGCTATCTCACTGTCTGCATGCTCCTTCTCAATCCCTTCTGTCCAGTAAGGATCGGTCATCATCTGTGCATCCCCTTCTTTGTCTGATTCTAATATAGGGCAACCCTTTAACTTATTGGAGTTAATTACTCCAATTCTGTAAGCTTTATCATCCACTCCCTGCTCTACCTTTACAGATCTTTCTTCTAGTTGTTTCGGTATTCTTGAGAGTAAATCAGCACAGGTATTTTCTTTCCCTGTCAAATACTCTATCTTACAGTGGTAGCGACTTAACTTTAGCGCCCACTGTTGAATCTTCTTATTATTCGTCCATTCTACCTGCAGTAGGTGCTGCAGGGGCCTATGGTCTGTCTTTATAGTAAAGAAAGCACCATTCAAGTAGTAGTCCAGTTTTTGGAGAGCATACATGATAGCATATGCCTCTCTTTCTATTACTGGCCATCTCTGTTGTGTCTCCGAGAGCTTATGAGAGAGAAAGTATATCGGTACTGGTCCTTCCTTATTGGGGCACGGCTTGGTGAGAACTGCTCCTACACACTGCTCACTTGCATCAGTGTATAGCACCATGGGCTTGCTGGATATGTCAGCAGCGGAACAGCTGTCAGCTGCTCCTTTAAGGTATCAAATGCCCTTTGGCAGTCTTCTGTCCATTTGAACCTAGCATATTTCTTCATCAGTGCTACTAGGGGTATGGCAATTCTCGAGAATGCCGGGACGAATCATCTGTAGTACCCTATAGCCCCTATAAATCCTCTTACTTGTCTCACTGACTTAGGTTCTGGCATTTCCCTTATAACTTTCACCTTATCCATGTTGGGCTTAATACCTTCTCCGTTTATAACAAAGCCCAAATATCTAGTCTCATCCTTCAGAAACTGACATTTTGATAATTTTAATCTTAAACCGTGCTTTCTTAGTCTTCCCAACACTTGTTTTAGATGGAAAAAGTGTTGTTCTGGTGTTTTCGAAAATATCAGAATATCATCTAAATATGCCATACCAAAACTCTCGCATCCCCCTAATACTATTCACATAACTTGCTGGAAGATTCCCGGTGTATTAGCCAAACCAAATGGCATCACCCTGAACTGAAACAGTCCCAGGTGACACACAAATGTGGCCTTTTCCTTGTCAGCCTCATCAAGAGCTACCTGCCAATATCCAGACCTCAAGTCCAATGTGGAGAAGTACTTCGCTTTCCCCAATAATGCCAATATGTCATCAATTAGTGGCAATGGCACCGCCAAAGGCTTAGAGATGGAATTCAGTTTGCTAAAATCCACACAAAACTGGTGCCTGCCATCTTTCTCGTCTACTATCACGATTGGGAAGCTCCAAGAGGAAACTGATCTTTATATCATCCCAGCTTCCAACATCTCTTTAACTGCCTCTTCCACTAGGGGCCTCTTATGAACAGGTGTTCTATAAGGCTTCAATTTCACAGGGGGGTGATCGTCGGTATCAATCTTCATTTTTACTGTGTGGGTCTGGCCAAATCCCTTATCTGATTTGGCCACCACATCCCGATTATTTCTTAGCAGACCTCCCACTCTGGCCCTAAATTTATCAGGTGCCAATATCTCTTCATCTGCTATTTCTTCTGGTTGCTCTACGTATTTTCTTTGCTTCCCATCGAATTTCACTCGATTCAGACTTCGCAGGGGTAGTGCCTTTCCTACCTACTCTCCTCTCTTAACCTTTATTGTCTTGTGGGCCTGGTTCCCCATCTTAATGGGCACTATTTCAGCTGATTCTACTACTGCCTGACACAGAGCTACCTCATTCTCTTCTGGGCCCTTCTCTTCTTCAGGGACCAATTGCAGGATTCCATTCCTCATTCTGTTCCCTGTTACCAATCTCCACTTACCTGACACCACTATTGTTATAACTTTTGGTGGATCTCCCAATGACATTCTCTCACCATTTACTACTAACATAATAGAGTTAAACTCTATACAAGCCTTCTAGCTCTGAAGCCAATCCTCTCCCAAGATTGCTTCCGTACACAGATCGGGTGTTATGTAGAAGTTCTGGGTACTTCTCAATTTTCCAATTCTCACAGGAAGCCTCGCCATCCCTTTTATCTCCAGAGGACCACCATCCACCTGTGTGATCTCTGTGTCCGCCTGTGTGATCTTCTGTGTCTATCAGAGCTTTCATTGCCATACCCCCTATTCTTGCCTTCTTCTTCTCTTGCATTAGTGAAGAGGACACCTTGGCCTTCCTTCTTCTAGGTTCCCACCCTCCCTCTTTATTTCTGGTATGGCCCGCTGGCTTTCCCCTGGTCCTATCTTTCAGGTGCAGCCTTCTTTAATAATATCGGTGGGGCACCTTTCCTTATCCCGCACCACTTAGCTAGGTGTCCCTTCTTCCCACACCTAGTACATCTATCTTGATCAAAGTCTGGGGGACAATCCCCACTACGTCGGGCAGTCCGCTGCTCTGTGGTCCTCATACCCACATGTCCAGCAGACCAGCCCGTATCAACCCGGCGTGGGCTTATAAAACCTATGCCTTGTCGACCAAGCCTTTCTTTTAGGACCCTCTTCCTACACCTCAGGCTCCTCTACCTCCTGCCTGACCCTTCAATTCCACGCGGGGGATCTCTTACCTTCCCCCTTTCTTCCTACCTCCCGACTTTGCTCTTGCACCTTTCTATCTCCTCTTACTTTCTCCCAAACCCTCTGGCTCTCTTTGGCCAGCGCCACTGCTGCTGACAACCTTAGCGGTCCTTCCTTCATTATGTCATGGCGAATACACTCGTCACTGAGCGCTTCTATATATAAATCAGCCAACTGGGCCTGCATTACTGCGTTGTGTCTTACTTCCTCTGGGAAAGCTAACAAAAACAGTTTTTCTGCTCAGGTCCCTAATTCCCCAGAGGTTTCCTCTTTCAGCTGCGCCATCTTCAGGAGGGCTCTCATGGCCTCTATCGCTGTCCCCTTGTCAGCGAACTCCTGAGTCAGCAATACTTCTAGCCTTTCCCATGACAAGTGGGGTTCACTGGCTAAGAGCCCCTTTATGAAGTCTTTCCCTCTCGTGGTGTCACATGCCAAATACAGGGTTTCTTGGTCTGAGAGTCCATAGATTATGCGGCTCTTATCCAGAATTGCCAACCAATCTCTAAAATTTTTCGAATAACCATCAAAGGCTTGAACCCTAGGTCCGCCCTGAATGCTTACCTTTAAATATTAAGGAAAAGTATGGTAAAATTTTAAAGAAAATGGAAACAAAAAGGACACTTATACTTAACATTAGAAAGAGATGGTTGAAATTACTAGTGCACATAATGAGGAAAAAGGGATTGTAAAATTTGATACTCAAAGGGCAGAGTGAAGGAAGCTACAAAGAACAGGAAATTGTGGAAAACTATGATTGCCAATGTCCCAATGGGACACAGCACATAGAAGAATATAATATTTATTATTATTTCTATCAAAATTATTATCTTTACATCATGCGTATATTTCTAATCAGAGAGGATGTTAATTTTGACAGGAAATCTTTTAATTAAAAAGAAGACATTCAAAAGCAACAATATATTTTTTCAAATTCTATGAGAAAATCTATGTACAATTTTACATAAATATGGAATTTGATTTTTGTTAGATGCTGCATATTATAAATGCTAAATTATCAAAATAGATTATAAAATATATTGGGTTAGTAAATTTTATTTAACTACAAAGAAAGAATTGCTATATGTTAACTTTTGGTCTTTTACAAATACTTTCACACACAATAGAACTTACTTTACTTTAAACCATTTAAGTATCTGGTTTCATAAAAGACTATTTTATTTTTTAATGCTGTCAGTTGTTTAGAAAGTCATGAACTATAAAAATATTGTTAAACAGTTTTTTATATCTTTAATTGTTTATACAAGATAACATATGAAATCAGTAATTTTAATCTGAAAATCTTGTTACCTCTTTATTATAAATTTTAAAAATATTAACCAGTCTGTTGATGATACCTTATGAAAATGTAAAAATTATCACTCCAGATAAAGTAACTTACAATGATTCTGTATAAAGAAAAATAACATTATTTTTGCAAATCATTTAAAGATTTTTTTCAGCAATGTTTATCAGAAATTAATTTATGTAAAAATACAATTATGCAAATAAATGTGGTGAATGTTAGAATAAAACAATAATATAGACTGCTTTTAAAATATTATCCATCCTGCCTAAGGTTGCATGGAATTTCCTTTTCTCACACTGAATTAAAAGATAACCTTTTAATTAATAATAGCTTTAGCACAAGTGGCTTCTATGTTCTGATGGATATATTTTATATAAGCAAGTGTAGTGTGGCAAAATTAGTGAAAACTGTCTAAATTAAATTAAATAAAAAGATGATTTTCTGTTTGTATTACTTGAAATATGTTTATATAATATCATTATATAGTACCATATATAATATAGAATTTGGCTTTTGTGATATCTAATCTCCCAGAGAATGACTGTGTAATTTAAAGCATTTTATTTAGCATTTTTGTTAGTGTGACAGTGGCTACATTTATTTTCATAAATATACAGACCCAAATTATACAGTAGACCTTATCTGTAGTTTTGCTCTGAAGTTTGTCATCAAATTGTCAGGCCAATGCAAAAAACAAATGATTAGCGATATATATGTATATATATTATTACTTAAACGTTATTTTTAGTGGATACTCGTATTTGAGTAAACACTCCATTTATTTATTAAACAGTATATTTATTTATTTTCATCTACTCTACTGGTTCGATTATTCAAGAAATCTTATTAAAGAAAAATATGTGCTCACTGACAGGATTTGAACCCGCATTCCTCTAGGGGAAACTGTTATAGAAACGACGTGCTTTATGCCTCTCTGCCACAGAGTGCATCGATGGCCAAGCAAAGTTGAATAGTACCTTTAAATACCAATTTTTCTCTGAATCTCAAAATAGATATATCTGCTCAGTTTTTTATCTTAATGTAAGCAATGCAATTTCTAAAGAAAGTGATGGATTTTTATTTATTAATGTGATAGATTTTATTACATATATGTTATTCTCAGTGGATACTAGTATTTGAGTAGATGCTCTGTTTATTTATTAAACAGTATATTTATTTATTTTGTGGGGTTACTCACATCATACCAGCAGGGATAGCCTCATGTTCACAGGAATAAAAACATACACAAAAATAATAGTAAAGGCATGTTAATTTGTAAATTAAAAGCATACAATTTTGTTTATTTTGTGTCCTCGTGTGTATATTTTAGTTACAAGTGTTTTATGGTTTTATGTGATAAAAGGAAGAAGTCACTTACTGTTATAACAAGCAATGTTCCAAGGAGAGAAGATGGATGACTTGACCTTCTAATGGTTGGTAGCAAGAGAGACTGAGTTCAGAGTTTTTTGTGTGAAGTCCATTTCTGTTGCACTCTGGGAGAATTTTTATTATTTTGGTTTATTTAATGCATTTTAAACAACGTTTTAATGTTATTTGTTTTATGTTATTTTTATTCATGATATTTTTTATTATTATTATTTTACATTTTTATTTATTAATAATAATAATGTTCCTACAATTTTCATCTATTGGCTTGAATATTTGAGAAATATAAATATATTGTTTAATAAATAAACGGAGAGTTTACTCAAGTATGAGTATCCACTAAAAATAATGTTTAAGTGATAAAATCTGTTGGATTAATAAATAAATAACCTTTCATAACTAAGTCCAGCTCCAAGCTGGAGAACAGGAAAAGGCAGTCAACTGGTGCCTCATAACCCTGCTTTTGGTAGATGGAGTTTGACAGCACAGGAAGGCAATCCATCTATGGGAAGGGAAACTGATTTAAAATTTCTGCTGACTTGTGGTCATATCCAAACATGGAAAAGGCTGTGGAAATAAATCCAGAGAGAAAACCTGAAGTGGTGCTTTGAGAGCAGTTGGTTGTCAACACTGACAACTTTCCGTCAAATGTAACGCCCTGTATTCCTTTATCTTCTTGTTGGTACGGCACAGAGGGGGGTGTAATTTGTTTATATTTTTGTGTGTATTGGTGTGTGTATATTTTAGGTTACAATTGTTTTATGGTACATGTGATAAAAGGGAGACATTTACTCCATAGTATTACAAACCATATCACAGAGAGAAGTTGAACACATGTTGCCTGTACCAAGTTTCATGGTGAAAAGATTGAATTTAACGTCTTTTAGTGTAATGTCCATATTTCCAGCAGGAACGGTTTTTGTTGCATGTGGGAGAGTTTTTATTATTTTTCATTTTTATTTTAATTGTATTTTATTCAACCTTTTTATGTTAATGTTTTATTTTATTTATGATTTTCATTATTATTATTATTTTATATTTTATTTTTATTTATTATTATTATAATAATAATAATATTATTATTATTATTATTATTTTATATTTTATTTTTATTTATTATTATTATTATTATTATTATTATTATTATTATTATCATCATCATCATCATCATCATCATCATCATCATCATCATCATCATCATCATCATCATCCCTACAGTCTATTATCATCAGTAACAAGTCATAACTACTCCCAACAGCAACCTTGTCCAATAAAAACCAGTAGAACTTATTTACTACAAAGTGAAAAACTGGAAGTTCTTGATTTAAAGAGGAAAAACAATTATATGCTGAGGATGCTAACATCTATATCAAGAATAAATCTTCTATTACCTAACTTTTACTACAGGAGGACATTTTTAAAATGTTTTATTTTATTTGTTAATCTTTTAATGTGTATAATTTATAAGTTAAACATTTAACATGCATGTATAAGAAAAAAATTATTTATGATGTCCTCAAATTCATGAATCAATGCTTTAATCCACTAGACAATTCCCTGTGGGGAACTTGGAACCTTAAACCTAATCTACCTGCCTGCTGATGAGTACTGCTACTGTTTGTCATGCTGTTACTCACTGAAATTTTTCTCTTTTGTTACAGCTGCTGCTGCTGTTGTTGAAGATTTAGTATCGTTTGTCTTTCTTTCTTTATTAGTGACTCCCATATCGTATTTATTTCTATGCTATGTCTACTAAGGAGGTCTTCATAGCCTAGCATATGCACTGATTCTTTCAAATGTCTAACTCTCCAGTGTTCTTCCTTGTCCAATATTTTAACTCCATTCCACAGATGTTGCTGACTCTCCTTTTCCCTCCATATATGATCAGCCATGCCCAATTTCATAATTTCATCTCTCACTATAGCTTTTCACTGTCTTCAGCCTTATTCTAAGGGGCAGTTTATTTCACCTTTATATCCTTTTCAACAACTGCAAAAAAATGGAATATCTCCATAGATTTCTCCATAGAGTGGAGCTGTTTCTGAATATTGTCCTGATTTTTTATAGACTGCAGATTTTCTGAATCTTTTTCAATAAGCTCTTGATGCAGTGCAGGCTGATTGGGGCAATTTTCTGGTCCTCCGCTTTGACTCATCTGTTTCTATCTGCAGATGCAGGATAGTTGTTCTGAAGGGTACACTTGATGTGGATTATTTCTTGTTAGTATATGTCTATGTCACCACTTATGATTTTTTTCCCCGGTGTTGTAGGCATTTTATAGTCCCTCTTTTCATACTGCATGGAATGCAGTGGGAATTGAAGTATTGTCCAGTGAAGGTTGGCTTGTGATATACAGATATCTTGAACCCATTCTCTGTGCAAATTTTTAGTACATCCGGGAAGGTTAACTGATTATTATTTTCCTCTTCCTTTGTGAAATTGATTGTAGTCCTTATTGAATTCATATGGTTCACCAATATTTGTACAATACTGATGGACTGTATATAAGGTCAGAGTATGATGGTGTCATCTACATATCTCAGCCATATTACTGGCTTTAATTGTGCCATTCCTATAGCCATTTCCTCAAAGTATTTCATATATATGTTTACCATTACTGGTGACAATAGTGAACCCATAGCCAAGCTTTCCTCCTTTTGATATGTGTCAGACTCTAGTTAGAAGAATTTTGTCTGTACACAGAATGTCAACATTTCCTTCAGTTTATCTATTGGAATATTAGTATGTTCTCCAAGTGAGAGGTCTGACTCCAATCAGTTTCAAGCCACCGTCAGGGCTTCATCTATAGGAACTCTGGGGTACAGGCTTACCACATCCAAGCTCACCATCTGATTGCTATGAATCAATTCCACGTGTTCTGAGTTCCTAACAGAGGAAGAGGAATTCCCTGTTATTAGGTTGACTATATCTATTAGGAATCTGTATAGCAGGTGGCATTCTGAGCCTCTGCACCTGGTTATAGGTCTCAATGGAATACTGGCTTTTTGAATCTTGAAGAGACCATACGTGTGTGGCAGCTTGGTCTAACAGTGAGTCATCTGTCTATACTTATTCAGTGTGAAGTAGTCCTTGCTGCTATTTAGTATCTGTGAAAGTTTCCTCTCAGTTTTTAGGGTTGGATCCTTTTTCACCTTGCTATAGCTGCCATCACCAACTTGGCGTGCCAATTTTTCAAAGTATTCCAACTTGTTCAGAACCACTGAAGCTTGTCAGCTTGCAGTATGATGATACTAGTGTCACTCTGTAAATTCTTGATTGCCAGTATTTCTTCCCTTGTAAAATTTGATTTAAGCTTGTTTTGCTTTCCATCTTAGCTCATCTACCTGGGACTTTGGGATCTTCAAGGCAACCTCCTCTACTGGAAGTATCATAAGTATGAAACCCACCTAATAATGGTGCTGAATTTGGGACCCATGTTTAGCACCAATTCCTGAGAGCTATTCAACTGCCAATTGCTGATATTGATGACCACACTTATCAAACCATGATGGGTCTTGTTGTTGTTCCAACTCTGTTCCTTCATCCATGTGAATTTCCATAATTGGCCAGCCTTGATCTTTTCAAATTCTTGAGTACAGCTTATCCAGGTATTGTTGGATTTGTCTGATTTGAGCATTATTTTGATAAGTAATGCCCTGGTATCTTTGGATATTTTATGCTCCAGCTGATGTTTCCTACTGCAGTAATCCTTTCTCTCACTACAACATGTCCTGCTCTTTCCATTACTCTTTGGGCTCTCCTGGAACTGATTGATGTCTGGTAATAAAAATAATAAGTCTGCTGGAACTAGCTTTAGGTCTCTACATCTGTATAGAAATGTCTGAAAGACTTCTTTATCAATATTTTGGTTCGTACTGAATTTTTTAATCCTAAACTTTGTTATATAAAAATAAGTAATTTCTAAAGAATTAATAGATTTGTTTTATTCTGACATTTTTAGGAATTTTAAATGTTAGAAAATAAGTTCTCTGGCAATGAGAATATCTTAAGAAAATGTGCCCCCCACCCCCAGCAACGAAGCATGTTCAAGCTCTGCTGGAGTGCACATATACTTTGTTAGGTTTTCTTGAGTGCACGGGCCTATAAACATAATGCTTTTCATGGTTTGTTAGGATATGAACCAAAACTGGTTTAACAAAATTGTTTAAAGGTTAAAATTCAATTTTGACTGCCTGCTTGACAGAAAGACTTTATCCTGATTTTGAATTTTTTCATTAAAGTTAGTTATGGCTTAACACAATCACTTTAGTCCTATAAACCACCAAGGAGTTATGCACACACTTACTTTAAAAGATTTATATTCTTTGTAGGAAATCAAATTAAGTATTCATATAAATTCAAATTTACCAATAACCTTTAATCTAGACATTTTCTATAACCTAATAACAATAATTGATAATCACAGCAATATTTTTCCCTTTTTGTAAAATATTATTTTATAAATTGTTCTCTTTTTTTTGGTGTGG
Organism: Acanthosepion esculentum; assembly: GCA_964036315.1. Lineage (NCBI taxonomy): Eukaryota > Metazoa > Mollusca > Cephalopoda > Sepiida > Sepiidae > Acanthosepion > Acanthosepion esculentum. The sequence goes on along the minus strand of OZ038487.1, from coordinate 75,001,539 downwards.
GGTATTTCAGTATATGTGCTCTTTTCAAATATGGTAAAGCATGTAGCATACATAGCAAAGTATATAATTTTTTTTATTGTACTAAAGATCATGTAAAAGCTTTATGCATAAGCTTAAATTACAGGGTAATAACTTCTGAAATTGAAAAAGTGCTTTTTACAGTGCCATAAAAATTTGCAACACAAATGGATAGCCTTGGATCTAGACAACTAAGGAAAACTACAATACAAATGGATGAGTACATTCATCAAATTTTAATAAGCAATAAGAAAATGATTACTATTGATTTGAGAATTGATATAAATCAAAAATATACCTGAAAAATAGATGTGACCATTATGACAAAAATTTAAGCTCATAGGTACATTAGGAGAATAGTAAGTGAAGACTATCACCCACACTGAATTAGAACAATGTTTAGATATAAAGGAATGTGAGTTGTATGGCAGGAGATGATGTTGATCCACTGTAACACATTAAGGTAATTATGGGTAGTATGTATTATACAGGAATATTGGTTAAAGGACAAAATTAACATTCATGGCCTGATTTGGATACTTAAATGCTAACCCAAGATGCCCTTCCATTACCCCACAATATCATCAAGCTTTCTTGGTTCTCTGTTACAGTGTAGAAATGCTAGCTGTGTACAGATGTAGTCTTGTAGAGCATCTTAATATTTTTTTCCTTTATGATAGAAACTTCCTCAAGTTAAAGAAAGTATGAAGTTGAGTTGATGATAAAACCATGATACCCCATTTCAATAAGAAATATGCCTATTATTCTTCTCATGTCATCTGCAATTCCCTTACAGGTCTTCATATTTTTCCAACTCCTGTTAATGAACCTAGTTGATATTTTCCTTAAAAGAAATCTTTACTTTAACAGTGTGAGGTTTTTTAATTAACTGATCAATTAATGTTTTCATCTGTAAAAGCAAGATAACATTCTATGTCTATTTTGACTATCCTGTCTGTACAATTATCAAATAATGATGATTTGTACATTTTTTTTAAAAGACTCACTTGAAATGTTTCTTCCTTGTGATTATTTTTGTTGTTGCAGTTATCAATATTTTATAAGCAGTTTTCATCCTTTTCTAGCCTCAACAAAGATCTGCATCACCCAGTTACAGCTGCATGTGTAGCTTTTAAAACAATATTTACAGTGAGGATGTCTTTGAAGATAGCATTTTTGTTTTCACATGCAATGCATTGGTCAGGTTTTATTGATGTCTACAATTGAAGATTGATAGATAGGATGTATACTGATTTTATCTGAAAAATTTATTCTCTTTTAGTCTATCTGTTAGATGTTCTACCATAGAAGTAATCTAATATTTTTACATGCTTCTTGTTTTGAATTTCTGACAAATGTAACGAAGATACAATCAGTAGAGAAATTCTAAGCTAAAACTTTTTTTGAATAAAAAAAATGTTTTTATTTTTAATATTTTTCCAGTGATCAATCTATAAAGTGTCATACCTGGATTCAGACATAAGATAACATTCAATCCTAATTTTAAGGCCCCAAAATGAAAAAAAATTAATATGTGGTTAATTTAGTTCACCAGTCATTTGCAATAACTGAAATTGATTAAGGTGCTTGCTTTCAAGCAACAAACCCCTTCCTTCTTCTCTCATTCTCGTTAGTCTGTATGATGTCATGCCAACCAAAGTTCTCTCCATCCCTCTCACAGACTCGCTCTTTACGCCTGTTTCAGGGGGGAAATAATATTTGCATACAAGACTTAATTCTTGTTCGCACGAGACTTCCTATTTTATAAATTCAAACTGGTTTGAATTCTTAGTTTTTTTCATTGTACATCTGCATGCGAGATAGGAATTTCAGAATAATCCATTTCACTTTTAATAGCGGTCACAATCTTTCAACAATACCTGACATGCCAAGCAAATTCGCTTTGCAGGAGGTGAGTCTTCTCGTTCCTCACAAAATATTCCATAAATATTAAGCTTATCTAACTCTAAGGGAAAATTTTTGCCACATTAACTCAATGTATGTAAATAAGATCAAAATATTTCACATCAACACAGTCTATTTACTATGACTGAAATCTGAATTAAATTCAAAATTGATATAATTAAATAATCTAAAGATTAAAAATTAAAAGTTTGATAAAATTAAAAGAATTAGAAATATTTTGAGAGCATAAGAAAAAATAGTGTGTGTTCAACTAGTTTATATCACTTCTTTATTCAGTACAAATATTTTCCTTCACAGGTATGTAGTATCTGCTCATGTCAATCCAAAACATCTGACTTATTTTAAAATTGATACTTCATCTAATCAAGTTTTTGTTTAATAACTAAAAGAAAATCAATGTTTTTAAATCATAATTTACATTTACTAGCTGAATTGTTTATTGTATTCCAGAGAACACTGTGTATTTACTTAAGGATTGTGCTTATTTTATAAATAATATCTAAGCAAAATTCCTTATCTTACATTCTAATGCTTAGGTTTTCAAACTCACGGTTGAAATAATATTATGAAATCATAAAAATTAAATAAATTTTAGCTTTTGAAAAGTTATTTCTTTTTTACTTTAGTTCTAAACTATGTTTCCCTAAAATCTATGTGGAAGTTAATTCCACAAAGAACCACTGCTTTGTGTAATGCACTCTTGCATGGACAATTCCCCAAATATTATAAGAGTACAGGGTCAATGGTTCATATCTTCATAATCCACACTTAACCTATTCAGTAACCATTATCCTTGTGTGGCAGGTGAGCCTTGTATTGGGTAAAATTTTTATTTTTATTTCTTTACAAATCTGTATTATTACTGATTAATAAATGTTGTCCATATATCATTTCTCTTATAGTGCCTGAAGTGACACTATCCCTTTGACACAAGGCATGAGTAAAAAGCACCATTTCAAAAATGGAAGGAGCAAAACTGTAAAAGAATTTTGATGTTAACTATAAAAATAAAATCTGATCTCTCCGCACAATCCAAACAATATATTTTAACCCATAAAAATAAGGAAACTAGTCTCCAACAGCAATTGTTTCAAGTACTTATTGCTAAATATTTTTGGTTCAGTTTAAGAAAAGGATATATTTGGATTATAAAAGCACTGAAGGAAATAAATTTATAGGAGATATTTTTTCAGAACAGGTTTGAAAGAGTTATATTACTAACTTGTGATGAAGGTTCTTGTTAACTGAAATGAAATATTCCATTTGCACTGAATCTGATTTGAACCAGTTAGAATTGGATAGACATGAGTCTATATATATAAATATACATAGAAAAGAAATTGTTTTACTAATAGTTGTTTCAATAGTGTATGTAGAAAGATGTATTTGGAAACAAATACATTTATAAAATAGTTTGAACCTGCAGTCAGTGAGGCCTATCCTTTAAGAACTAATCTTATTCCATCAGTATTGTAATATACAGCTCCATCAATTGTTTTCAGTCAGTGTGTATTTGTGATTTGATTGAAGTACAATTTTTTGTCTCAATTTGTTTGTTATTGAAAATGGATATAAATTAAGTTCTGTTATAATGAGCACAAGGATTAAAATTTTCAACAGCCTGTGTTTGTTAAAATTCAGAATACATAGTTGTTTAAAATTGTTCATGTGTGGTTCTTTAGTTGCTGTTGATTAGGAAAGTGGTTAGGTGTGTGGATGTTGTTAGTAAGGCCAGGAGTTGACCAATTTCAAGGTCACAATTGGGGTCAGAGGATAAGTCCATAATGAAATTAAACATTGCATGTGTTTGACACATGCCTTAGTTTAAGATTGAAATTGAAAACTGGGAGGAGTTTGATGGGTTTGTAGTCATGTGATGCCAAGATGTTGAAGCCAAGCTGCCTAGTAAATGAATGGATGACTGATGAGATTCTCAACATGATGCAAAGGAGACAGAAAACACTGCCAAGATATGAAACGGAATACAGAAAACTACACAATGAAATAAGGATCAAATGCAGGCAGGCTAAATAAAAAATGTGCTGGAATAGAAGAGTACCACCAACAAGATATGCATAAACAAATAAGGGAACTAACAGGACAGAACACATGCTCATCAACAGGCTGCATAAAATCAAAGATTCGAACGCTTATATTAGAGAAGGGAAAAATTCTTCAGTGCTGGAATGAATACATTGTACAACTCTTCTACAATGACAGAGAACAACTGGCAATACACAAAACTACCAACAGGCCTGAAATTCTAAAAACCAAAGTAGAAGCTGCACTGGCCAAATTAAACAGAAACAAGGTGGCAGGGCCAGACGGAATTGTAACAGAAATGCTGACAGCCTTAGATGATTTTGGCATAGACATGATTACAGAAATAATAAATGAAATCTACAACAGTGTTGATATATCGGAAGATCTCATCAGATCTATTTTCAGACAACTTCCTAAGAAACCAGGTGCAAACAAATGTGAACTTCACTGAACAATCAGCCTAACAAGCCACATAACAAAACTCATCATTCTGATGAATAGAGCACCCAGCAGAATCAGGCCAGAGATAGGACAAGAACTGTGCAGGTTCATTAAAGACACCGGAACAAGGAATGTGATATTCGTGCTCAGAATGTTATCAGAAAGAGCAATACAAATGCAGAAGGACGTGCACCTATATAGACTGCACAAAGGCGTTCAACAAAGTATGCCAGTAGGACCTGTTGGAACTGATCAGCAACCTTGATATATTTGGGAAAGATATTAGAATAATCAAGAACCATACTGGCAACAAACAACATGCATATGGATAGAAAATGAGTTCAGCAGATATACAAAAATAGATAGGGGTTGGACTTATTCAAACTATACAGCGAAGCAATTCTGAGAGAACCGAAAATTCTACCAGGATTCATCATTGGTGGCCACAATCTTAACAATATAAGATACACCGATGACACAGTGCTGATAGCAGACACAGAAAGGAAATTACAAAACTTCCTACAGAAGGTAGCGAAGGAGAGCGATAAGAAGGGACTAAGCATAAAATACAAGAAGACAGAATGCATGGCCATCAGTAAAAAGATGAGTCCAAAATGTGATTTACAGATCGGGGACACTAAAATCAAGTAGGTGCAGAAATTTAAATATCTGGGGATGTATTCTGACAGAGGATGGTAAGTGCGATCCAAAGACGTATTGGGATGGCCCCAAATTCCAAAAGCTAGGTAGAGTATTATGAGACAATATTATGGAGGTATGGTTCTACAGGAGGATGCTAAGTATACCATAGCCTGAACATGTGAGCAATAATGAGGTTTTAGAGAGGATACAAACAAGGAGGAAGCTTATACTTACTATCAGGAAGAGGCACCTGAAATTTCTGGGACAAAAGAAGTCTTAGAGAATCTGATACTCACAGGGTAGATAGAGAGAAAGAGAGACAAAGCAATGTGTGACATACTTAGCAGGCTAAGCAAGTGGATGGCAGAACAGGGTCTGGGAGAAGTAGGAAAAAGACAAAATATATTGAGAACTACAAGGGATAGGGGGAAGTGTGGAGAGCCATGATTGCCTACATCCTGAAGAGAGATGGCACATAAAAGATTCTGATCAAATATGGTATCAATAAGACAGGCTTACAGTAGTGACAACAAGAAAGGTCTGGAGTGTATAGTGAATGTTGAGGTATTAGAAATCACAGTGGTTGACATCAGGAGCCTGGTGGTGTTGAAGTCAGCCCACAACTGTGTTGGGCTTTCTCTTAATCTGTTGATCCCTAGGGTTATCTTTTCTTTGGTGGGAATATCTGTGATTGGCTCTTCTATATTTTGTGGGGATTTGTTTTGTGAACTGGATGTGATATTCAGAGCACATGCATAGAAAATGTTTTTTTTATTTTGTATTTTGCTTTCTTAGTGTTCACCTCTGGCCGACATGTAGTGTGAATCACAAAGAGATCTAATTGCAGCAGAGTATAACAGTTCCTTTGAAGATTAATGAGATAACTCAAATCATCATCAACAACATAAAAAGTACAATATAAAGAGTTTCAAGAAATAATTTACAATATCTTCCCAGTACTTTTGTGTAGATGTGTTCTAATCTCATTGCAAATGTCTATATTATGGCAATTACCTAGTGTTTCTTATGTATAAGTATGACTAAGCTATAATAATTTCATTCTTAAAAAAGATTACCATTATTGTTGTAAGATATTCATCTTTGAGCTTAAATATCCATAATATCCATAATTTGAGATATTGTTAAATCTTTATTGATGTAAGCTACTGTCCTTTAATTCCCATAAGTAGAAATGGACTTCTTACCTTTTTAACCACATCATAAGTAGCAGGTGCATGTTTGTCAAAGAGACATCTTGTTAAATATCCTCTAGAGTAAAAGTTTTCTTGTGTGCATTTTAAAAGTTGCTTATTGATTATTATTAAAAAAAAAAAATTCCAAAACATCACTTACTTTCATTTATTAGACATTGAATTGTATCACTTCATGTCCCCATAGTTTACCTGAAGTTTCACCTAACATGATGAATATTGATGAGCATTCCTAACTCAAAAATTTTGAAAAACCAATAATATTGCTCTTGTATACAAATACTTGTTACAGAATAAAATACTGCCATTTGTCTTGATAAAGTCCTTCAGAGGACAAAACATGTCAGCTAAGATAAGTTTTCCTTTTTTCTTTATTCATATTGTATTTTTACAGATATACTTGATGAGAAATTTTACACATTGCTTATTGCATAACAGAAATGTTGAGATGATTGATAAAATGGTAAAGACAAACTGAAGTTGATGCATGCATCTAGTTGGTAGTATATAAGTCAACTTATTGTGTGATGAATAATTTTCATTATAACATTTAAAAAGTTATTCTTTACATTCATTTTAACTAAAATAAAAGTGTACATGTGCAGCAAGGTTATGGAATGTGTGCATATTCACAAAAAGGGTTTCAGTAGCCCTGCATGATGTCTTCAGTTAAGAACCATTGAAAGGGAATTTTTTTTACATCTTAGTAAAATCTAAAATTGATCACCAAAGCCTAATCTTTGTCTTATGACATTATTGGTTTAATTTATTTATGTGTAGGTAGTGTTACAGTTATCAACACAGAAAGCAGAGTTCAAATGTCAGCCTCGTCTGTTGTATTCATTTTCACATTCCTCCAAGATGTAGCTTAAATAGCAGCGTAGACTGGGATCTCTCAAAATGACCATACTTAATTCAAAGCCACGGAGAAAGCAACAGGAAACCACTCAACTATCTTTCTCAAGAAGTCAAGTTAATTCACAGATGATAAAGAAAAGGAATCTGTGAAGAGCCATGATCATTTATGTCCTAAAAGGACATGGCATTAAAAATATGGTTTAAAATAAGTTCTGATTAATTATGATTGTTTGAATAATGTTTAGTTGCTGAGATGGTGATGTTGTGAATGTGCGTGGTGACTTGGTATCTGTTTACTTTCTGACAAATCTAGCTTGGCATTTTGGAGGTAGAAATGATTTCATTTTCATCTCTATATGTTTTGGAACAGAACCCCAAATCATAGTGAACAAGAATTTCCAGGTGTTTTTCAAAAAGGCTACTGTAAACCCAGTTTTAACATTTATTCATATAGATGCTTTCTCTAGCTGAAAAATCCTCTTAACAAAGAGATATTTTGTTGTTAGGTAAGTTTTTGTTTATGATCTTGTAATTTTGTTACTTTTGTTGCAGGTGGTATATTGACCTGCAAACAGATATTGAATGATGGAAGACAATAACAAACAAAATGAAAACTTCAGTAAATATATATTGCCAAGCATATTTTTGTTAAAGAAAAATACATAAACAAAAATAATGTTACAGTGCACTAGGCAAAAAAATAACTTTGCATGTTCATGTAGGTGAAAATAGCATTGTCCTGAGAAGGATAGTTTTGATAGTCACAGGGAAGCATTGTCCTGAAAAGGACAGATTTGTAGTTACCAAAGATCATTTTCCTGAAAAGGACAGTTTATTGCCTATTGCTGGTGTTATAATAGGTATTCTCTCTGACAGGTGTAGTCACATCAAGAGAAGATAACTCTCCAATAGGTATGGTGATACTGCCTTTTATACAGTACCTAATTTACATATCACTACACTTCCTTGAACCTAAGAGATTTTATACCTTTAGTTGATCTTTGACTTGTGCGAACAACCCTGGGAGATATAATCCGTCTCTCAGAGTGAGTCTCTTTATTTCTTTTTATAGGACATCTAGGTCTTAACTGATTCTCCTCATTTGGATCAAAATTATACCTTCAGTCACTCTCATCTCCAGATTGTTCATCTCAACTCCCGGATACACTCATTCTATCCTCCCTCTCTTGTTCTTTACTTTCATATCTTTGGTGGTCTTCCTGATCACTCTCAATACCGGATTCATTCATCCTTTTTTGTGTCTGTTCTTCTGCTTCCTCTTCTTCCTCCTTTTCCATAACTTCATGCTCTCCCTTTTGTCCCACAAAAATCGCCTTTCAGGACTTGAATCCTTGTACCACACATTTGCATTCATTGCAGTCAACATGGTAATCAGAACTCTTATTTCCCTCCCCATCAATGTGGATGGGCTTTGTCTTCTGTCTGCATGTGGAATAGCGCTATGACTTAGGAGTAGTCTGGATAAATAACTCTATATCACAATCCACTGGAAAGAATACTTTTAATCCCATTTTTACCATTTGAACTATTCTCTCCACAATTCCATTTGACTGTGGGTGGGTAGGTGGTGTTTTGTATGGAATGCATCCAGTACGTTTTAACCATGAACATAAACTTTTTTCACAAAAATCAGGTGCATTGTTGGAGACCAAGATTTTCAGAACTCCATTTCTCAAAAACACTATCTGCAACACCCACTTCACAGTAGTGGCTTTTCTATCTGCAACTTTAATAACTTCAGGCCAACCTGAATATGAGTCAACAAATATCAGAAATAGTCCTATACCTTTAATGTAGGCATGATCCATATATACTCATGTCCACAGTTCCATTTCCTTTAGCCAAGACTGAATTTTAGTTTGCCCGAATTTCTTTATTCCTGCATGCTTTGGGCATTTTCTAACATCTCTCAAATAGCCTGGTCATCATGCTTGCAACTTTAGCCTCATTTGCGTAGCCAATATACTTCCATGTATGTCATCGTGGATGGCTTTAATTACTTCTTTTCTCAGAGACTGTGGAGGTACCATGACATCTCCAGTACATATAATTCCTTTTTCTATTGTTAATTTGCGTCTTAACTCTTTATATGACCTCTCAGCCATAGAGCAATTACTCGATGTATTTCTCTTTAATCTTTCCATAATTCTATTCAACACTGGATCTTGCATAGGGTAATACATCTGTTTCTATCCAGTGCAAAATCCTATCCTCACAATTTTCACTTGCTTCAACATTTTTTCTCTCAAAATTTAACTGAGATAATACATCCACATGCAGAATAGTATTTCCTTTAATATATACAATGTCAAAGCCTAATGCCATAAACTTAATCACCCATCTTAATATCCTGGCAGATGTGACCTTTGGCAAATCTCTTCTGGGGTTGAATATAAATTCCAAAGGCTTATTATCAGATTTTAATGGAAATTTCCTTCCCAGCAAAAGATTTCTAACTCTTTCTGTGCTCCACACAATCACCAATGCCTCCTTCTCAATAGTTGAATAATTTGCCTCCTCTGATGTTAGCTTTTTAGATAAGTACATTATTGTGACAATATTGCAGCTAGAGCACAGTCACTGACATCTGTAGTTAATGTCAGTTCTTTTGCTGGGTCAAAGATTTTAACAACTGGTTTGTTTATGAGTATCTTTTTTAATTTCTCAAAGTGATCTGTCTTTTTGTCCATTAAAACTCAGTATTTTTCTTCCTTAATGGCTCCACAAGGTCACTATATTTCAGTAGATATCTGTTATAGAAATTAGTTATTCCTAAAAAGGACTCAAACTATTTTTCATTTCTGGGTGCAGCTATCTCTAATATCTTACTAATGAGTTTATCATCCAGCAATATACCGTCTTTGGATATCCTAGATACAAAATATTTTCACGAATAAACTCGCATTTCTCATGATTCAGTGTTATACTCATGCTATTTAATTTTCTCAAAATTTGCTCTACTTTACTTTTGAGCTCTTCTTTACTGCATGCACAAATGCCAATGCTATCCTGATATACAATTATATTTTTAATTCTCTCTAAAACTTTTTCGATAGCTTTATGGAAAATAAGACTAGACATTTTTACTCCAAACGGTAGACGAGTCCATCTTAGTAATCCAATAGGAGTGTTCATTGTGGTGACTTCTTGAAACTTGCTATCAATTTTTATCTGATTATATGCTGACTTATGGTCAACTTTAGCAAAGTATTTCATACCAGCAAACTCATGGCATGCTGTTTCAATGTTTGGCAACAGGAATGAATCTGAACAGATCTGGTAATTCCCACACACTTTATTATCACTACAAATTCTTAAATCTCCATTGGGCATTGCCACAATAGGCGAAGCTACCACCATGGCTGACTTTTTCTAGTATTCCTTGTTCTACCATTTTATTCAGTTTAGCAACCACCAAGGGTAGCACATGAACAGGAGACTTTGGGGTTGAAAATACATGGGTTGACTGCATTCTTTAAGCCGAAAAATCTCCTCGTATCCCATTAATAATCTGGTTCTACCAAATTTACTAGCTTTGATGTATCCACTCTTAACACGTCAATTCCTAAAAGACCATGGCTTTTGATGTTTTCCACCACTATGATGGATATTATCTCAAATCTATTTTTTGTTTCAAATGTACCTTCAAAGCATCCTAAAATTTTGATGATTGACCCATCAAATTGTTTCAACTGGAGATTTCTTTCCTTTCACTTTAGTCTACCCATTCTTTCCCTAAAATTCTTTGGTATCAACATAACATCACTTCCAGTACCCACCTGCATGAGTAAAGTTACTCCATTCAATTTCACCATTTCTCTACTTTTATCCTGTGCTTTTATCTCAAATACTTCCATACTTTCAATTGGAGGATCTATATTTTCAACTTTTTTCATTTGCTTTTCATATGGGCATACCATCTGGAAATGATTCTTCTTTTTACACTTAAAACACCATTTCCCAAGGGTTGGAAATTTATTTCATGTTCCTTATTGCTATATCTGTATATAAATAAGCTTTTAGTAGCACTGTAAGTTTCCATGCTGCTTTCAGAGGTATTACATTTTTAAATCAATTTCAATTGTTGTAAGAACTCCACACATGCTTCCAGATTCATATTATGAGTTTGAAGCTGCTCTAGAATTTTATGCTTGCATGAGATCTCAAACATTCTTTCAATCAGTCTTAGTACAATTAGCTCATGTTTGATAGACATTTTTCTGAACCCATTCTTTCAAACTTACAATATCATGATGCTTCTTTCAATTGCTGTACATATTGCATAATAGTTTTGTTAGGTCACTGCCTACTTTGGAGAAATTTAGTTCTTTCCACTATGATCAATCTTTTTTTGGTCATACATTTGCTTTTATGATGGCAGCAATTTCTTTATATGCTAAATATTCCAACATTTCAAGATAGACCATGATGGAAATTTTTTATGACCTCACACCCTGATGAGGCCAAAAACAAATCCTTAATTTCATTTTCTCCTCCACTAGCTTTGGTGTCTTTTAACTTTTTAACTCTCACCAATACTGCAAAAAACCTAAGCCAGGTTTCCACATATTCAGGATCCATCCATCATGGCAAGTAGCCAATTGGTGATGCCATATTGTTATGATAGGTATTCTCTCTGACAGATGATAACTGTCCCATGGGTATGAGATTACTGCCTTTTATACAGTACCTAATTTACATATCACTACAGTTGGCAAGGATGGCTAGAGTGGCAGGAGCTGGAGGCTCACTGGAGATGGCTGGAGTGACAGCTGATGGCAAGCTGGTGATGCTGATGGCTGACTAGCAACTGCTGCTGGTGGCTGGAGTTGTGGGCTGGCTGTTGGAACAGATACTACACTTTGATCCTAGTCATCTGGTTCGTGGAATGTTTTCTCCCCCCCCACTGAGACAGGATGTGACACAAGGTCATGTTTTATGTCAGCAATCTGAGTGTGTATATTTGGGCCAGGTACAAAAATTCCTCAGTTCCTGCAACAATTGGTTGTGCTGGCCTTAGTAGCAACTACCATTCCCCCCTCTCTAGTGCAATGGAGGGAGGTGCAGCCTTGGGCAACTGTTCCCAGGGCCGGGTATTATTTTCCTTCACTGCATCTCTGTCTGAGGACAGAGCCACAACTGAGTTGTATTCTGTCCAAAGACAGAGATGCAACTGAGAGATAAGCATCTCCCAGCAGGCCCATGGAACACTTGTTTGTTTTTTGTTGCTTTTGAGGCCTTTTTATATCCTGAATCAGTCTTACAACAACACTGGTTAAGCTTTTTCTTCCAGTTTTTTTTTTAAATGTGGGAGTGCCAACAGGATATAACACTTTGATGGTTGGTACATTATTATAGAAAATCTGATTGGAAGCTATAAATTCTGGTGTTTAAGAAAAATTTAACTTTAAAAATATTCAAATTTATGACAATTTTAATTTATTGTTTGAACACATTTTGATGCCTATATCAAAATAATAATTATTTATAATCTATATTTAAAATTACTGTTATTTGAGCAAATTTTACATTTTATGCTTATATTTGATAATACTATCAGATATATTTTGAAACAATTAATATTATGAAAATAAATTATTTAATAACATTAATAATTTTAATTTAAAAAAATCAATGTAAAAGAACATTCTATATTTTACTTGTGAGATTCAGCATGACAATAAAACCTACCAAGCTTCTTTTCTAAGTGGCTAGACTAGTGAAATGGAAACTACAAGATCAATTTTTAATTTCAGGATCGAAACCAGATACAGGGTTATTTCATTTTTATCTTTTCTGATTTAAAAATGAAAAAGAATTAATATTTGATTGCTGAAAGCCTGCTTGTCATGAATAATGGAAGATTCCTAATAATAAACTCAAAAGAAAACGGTTATTGGTAATCAATTTTCTTAAAATATGTGAAAATGAATGAAAATACTATTGAAATCATTACAATATTGAATGAATAAATTCACTGGAGATCAAAACCCTCACAATTCATCTCTTTAAAAACAAGTATCATTTATACTCTTGAACCACTGTATTTTACTTATTCTATGACTAGTGCAGTGTCTATGAACTTTTAAATACATGTATAAATCAAAACGTTTCCTAACCTGGGTGAAGTTGGCAATATTAGTTCAGTGTTCAAATATTTTACCATTGCAAAAAGCATTTAAAATTATTTAACTTGATGAATATTTTTTGTAAAAGTTCAGGTAAAACATTTTAAAAGAAGAGATGAACTCCTCTCTCAGTTAACAGGTATAAATAAATTTTGCCATCCTTTGAAGTCATATAAAGATTTCATTAAAAGTGTTCTTTTTTAATAATCAAGTATTGATTGTCTTTGAGTATTTATACACATGGTGACACAGAAGTAAACTCAGGAAACTATTTTCAATCAAATATAACAAGCTAATCAGAGGACGGCAAGAGCAACATTCAGATCCATAGATATATTGGGATGGCCAAGGACACATTCCTAAAGCTGGGCAGAATATTGGTAACCTAGAAAAGAGTACTGAGCTGTTATGTGACATCTGCCTTTCTTTACAGCAGTAAATGTTGGACGGTCTCTGAGGAGAAAAAAAAAGTGACTCAAGGCAACGGAGATGTGGTTCTACAAAAGGATACTGAAGGATATCATGGACCAAACATGTGAGAAATGATGAGGTCTTGGAGAGGATGCAAACAAGGAGGAGGCTTATACTTAACATCAGGAAGAGGCAGCTGGTTTCTTGGACACGTAATGAGAAAGGAGGGCCTGGAGAATCCGATACTCACAGGTCGAATAGAGGGAAAGAGAGACAAGGAAAAGCAATGCATAACATACCTGGTGTGCTCAAGCAAGTGGATGATATTGTATTACCTAGTAATCCCCCTTAATAGAACTCTCCATAAGTAGGAGCAATTAGCTCCTTTAGTTACTAACGATACTAACTCTCTTTCTACTGTTGACCATCATGGAATAAACATGTATATAGCTTTGCACATCATCTTATCTGTGTCATAAGGGAACTGCATAAAACAAAACATGGTGTTAGAAGAAAAGGATTGAAATAAAATTCATTTAAAAAAAGTAGGAAGCTTCTAATCGACTGAAATGAACATACTTTCAACAAGTACTTGACAACAGCATATGTGTGTATACTGCCATTAAGGTAAGAATTTTAAAAATTCTTGTTGAAGTTTTTCAAACTCAGATCTTGACATGGCAACATCTCATGCTCCACAACCAAGTATTGACCGGATTAGCCCCTATCTGAGGAAGGAAATGGACAAATTTGCATGAAAAGCAATGTTACATTTCAATGGGTTGCTCTGCTAGTGACAGCATAAAATTTAACTACCTATTAATTTGGGGAGGGGATGAGGGCCAGGAAATAAGTGAAATGTTTTTCAGGGAGACAAAGAGAGAACTGAGGAAAGCTACATAAACAAATTTAAAGCTTTTGTGAATCCCAGGTCAAACTTTTGAGTATTCCGACATGAACTAATGAGATATCAACAAGAGGCTAATGAGATGGTGCACACTTTCCTAGAAAGGCTCCAGCAACAGATAAAGCTATGTGAATATGACCACAAATTTGAGAAGACCATTCTAGTGGATCACTTTATATTTGGAATAAACCTCAAATCAACACAGAATGCCCTATTAAAAGAAGGAAGGGATTTAATAATTGCATTAGCTCTAAAAGTAGCAGAAACAGATGAAGCAACGACCGGACACTAGAAGCTATTTGTGTCCTGGCAGAAACAATGACCATGCACACAATTAAAAACAAAAGCATGTGGAAATGCAGACACAGTGGTATGGACCATGAAGTGGGACAATGCCCAGCAAAGGATAAAAATGTGCATGAAGTGCAAGAAAATTGGCCACTTCACACGTGCATGCCTCTCAAGTGGAAAAAGAACAGAAATGAGGATAACTAATAAGTTTCCTCGATGCCAAAAGAAAGACAAGAGATATCATAATGTACATACAGCAATACAACAGAACAGCAGTGGTGTTGAATACACCAATGACATATATTCCCATGTGGTGGAAACAAAAGACAGAGGAGAGCTACCTAGTAATGCAAGAGACATATGTAAAATTGAGAGTGGGAAACAAGACAAAACAGGTGGAATTAAATGCCAAAATTGATACTGGAGCCATGAGCAACCTCCTACCACTTGAGGTATTCAAAGAAACTACAGGGTGTGCAACTAGAAAAGACTACAGTATGTCTATTTCCATTTGGGGGTACTGCAATAAAACAAACAAGTGCATGTCTCCTCAGAGTGAGACACAGAGACACATTCACCAGTGCTACATTCCATGTGATGAAGACAAAGAAACTAATGTGGATAGAGTTACAGACGTCCAGAAAACTAGGCTTGGTAACATTCAACCTAGTAGTACAAACAGATGCCCCTAATATAATGGAATCTGGGAAAGTTTTGAAAAGACCAAACAGAAACTCAACACACGGGAACAGATCCTAAAAGAATTCCCTGATGTATTTGATGGGATAGGATGCCTACCAGGGGCATGTACTATAAACATAGACCCTAAAATACCACCAGTTGTCCACCCACCATGTAGAGGGACAAATTCAAAGCTGAATTGGACTCTTGTGAGAAGCAGGGCACATCATGTCACCCATCACAAAACCCACTCATTTGTAAACTCATTTGTATGTGTCACTAAGGTAAACAGATCAGTTAGGTTATGCCTAAACTCAAAAGACATACAAAGACCACACTCTGTAACACCCACATTCAAGGATGTAGTCTCCAGACTACATGTGACTAAGTGGTTTACAACTGTTGATGTGAAATCTGGATATTGGCAGATGAAGCTAGATCAACAGTCAAAGGAACTGACAACCTTCATTTCACCATTTGGATGATATGTCTTCAACAAATTTCCAATGGGTATAAAATGCACCCAAGATGAATTCCAAAGAGCAATGTTTGAAAACTTTGGCAATAAAAAGGATGTTTTATCAATATTGGATGATACCATTGTGTATAGGTTTGAGGAAAATGGTAGTGACCATGATGCCATGCTTAAGGAACTTCTCAAAAGAGCTAGGGAAAAGACCTGTAAGTTCAACCCTGATAAACTAACAGTGCATGCCTCTGAAATGCCCTTCTTTGGATACATAATATCAAAAGATGGTATAAAACCAGATCCCAAGTTTGAGGCAATTATGCACATGAGACCTCCCGAAGATAAGAAGCAGCTAGCAAGTTTTCTGGGGTTAGTAAACTACCTCAACAAATTTTCTCCACATCTAGCAAGTTTCATAACACTGCAAGTTGACACCTCAACCACAGGTTTGTCTGCAGCACTGCTACAGGACCAAATACCTGTAGCATTTGTCAGCAAGACAATAACAGGACCAGAAACCTTATACTCCAACATCAAGAAAGAAATGTTAGTTGTCGTGTTTGGATTAGAACGATTCCATCATTATATATAGGGACACGGAGTGACAGTGAACACTGACCACAAACCACTCCAGTTGATAGCGCTGAAGAACTTGGAACATGCACTACCAAGACTAGCAAGAATGCTACTGAAAGTGGAAGGATACGACTTCACAATGAAGTATTACTCAGGCAAAGCAGTCCCCTCTGCAGATTGCTTATCAAGAGTATCCCCCAGACCCGGAATGCCAGTGAAGGGTATTAACCTCAACATACATATGCTGAATCAACACCTCAATGCATCTCCAATACTATTACAGACTGTAAAAGAGGAAACCACAAAAATCCAAGCAATAAGTTAACAAAAGTCCAAGCAATAAGTTAACAAAAGTCATCACAGCAGGATGGCCAACAGATAGAAACAGCTGCTCACCAACTCCTTTGCCCTACTGGAACTTCAGAGAAGAAATGGGAATAAAAGATGGTGTGCTGTTGAAAGGGAACAAGATTATAATACCAGCATCCCTTCAACATGACATAGTACAGCAACTACATGCCTCCCACCAGGGGATTGAGAAAACAAAGTTAAGAGCAAGAATGGCTGTATACTGGGTAGAGATCAATCGAGACATTGAAGACATGTATCACAAAATGCCCAATGTGCCAGAAGTACCAACCTAGCCTCTGAACAGACACACTACTCCAACATAAGACCCCATCCTACCACTGGCAATGCAGAAATACTGATCTATTTACTATAGAAGCAACCATTACCTCCTCACAGCTAATCAGTTTAGCAAGAGACCATTTGTCAGACACCTCCATTCCACCACATCTGCAGCAGTAATAAAACCAACTGAAGCAACAGTTTAAGGAAAGAGGCATACTGAAGATAGTCTACAGTGACAATGGACCCCAATACATGAGTGTGGAGTTTGCCAACTTCTCCCAAAGATATAACTTCAGACACATTACATACTCACCCCACTATCCTTAATCCAATGGATTTGCTGAGAGAATGATGAGAGTATGCAAAAAGCTATTAATAAAAGCCAGAGAATCAGGCACAGACTGTCACCTGGCAATGATGGCTTACAGAGCAACACCTATCTCAGCCTACCTCAAATCACCAGCAGAACTACTCAACCAGTGAGAACACCCCTTGTCTCTGAACAACAGACAGGAGATGAAGATACTTGGGACTGCTTGCATCAAAGTAGAGACTGAATAAAGGCATGTCAGGACAAGCTGAACCAAAGACAGCATGTACTGCTGCCAGCAGGTCAACATGTCTACACACAGGACCAAAGAACAAAACTGTGAGAACCAGGTGTCATTGTGCAAGCCACAAAAGAGCCAAGATCATACCTGGTGAAATATCATAATGGGAGTGTCCAACGCAGGAACAGTTCCTTGGACCTGCCAGGAGAGAGTTAACTAGATCCGACCTCAGTGTTGATTGCAACCACCCACAGACGATACCAAACAGTACACCTCACTCACCAAATACCAAGATGAAAACAACACAAAACCCTCAGCTGCCACCACAAACAAAACTGTGTGACCATCATCAGTCAATCACTACACTACGAAGTTCAGACAGAACAATAAAACCACCACAGAGACCTCTGAAACAAAAAAAAGGTCTTTATTTCAGGTATTCCATTGAAACACAGGCTGAACCGAGGACTATAAATATTACCTATATAGTACTAACCAACTAATTTTAAAGAAAGAAAGGGAGACGTTGTATTACCTAGTAATCTCCCTTAATATAACACTCTGGAAGTAGGAGCAATTAGCTCCCTTAGTCACTAACGGTACTAACCGTTTCTACTGTTGACTGTCATGGAATAAACACATGTATAGCTTCACTCATCGTCTTGTCTCTGGGAACCCCAGAAAATGAAACAGATGACAAAATGTAGTCTGGGGGAGGTGGCAGAGGGACAAAACTTATTGAGAGCTACAAAGGATAGGAGAAAGTGAAGAGCCATGATCGCCTACATCCTGAAAGAACATGGCATATAAAAAGAAAGAAACAGCCACATGCTTACATGTCTGGCTTTGAATAAATAACATGCTTGCATTGAGTAATCTGGAAAAAGACAAGATAAGATTTATTGGCATTGTAGAAAAATAATTTATGTTTTTCTACTTGTCACTGCCCAATGTTAATTGAATTAATATAGTTTTATTCAACTGTTCCTTACTAAGAAGAAACTGATTGAATTGTTGCTTTATAGTTCTTGTTATTATTTTGTATCATTAATTAAATATCATTGTTTATTCAAACTGCATTGTCATCCCTTGTGTTTGAGCTTGTTGTTTAAACTGATTGTTGGTTGTTGGTTGATATCACATTGCTGTGTTTATAATCATTTTAAATGTTATTTAATCAGAAATTTAGTATGTTTATTTTTTTTATTGGCAAAGAATTAAAAAACTTATAGTATAAAAGAAAGTAGTTTTAATGACATTTGTTAGAATTCAAAGCAAAAGTAATGTATCAATAAAAATACTCATAAAAATTTTTATTGATTAATTATTTGTCAAAATAAGGTATTCTTTTTTCATTTTTATTTAATTCATTGAAGAATATTTAAGCAATCTTTTGTGGAAGTGTATGTTGGTGGTTGATCAGAGCAAATATCTACTCAATTTTATCCAAGACAGTGATATGATGTTTTTTTCATTATAATGAAAGAATTAATTTTTCAATATAATAAAAGAATGAATAACAAGTTGCACTATAAACGGATATTGTACAATGTGACACTGAGGCAAGTTTGAAATAAGTTGCTGATATTGATAAATGCTTCACTTTTAGTACAATTTCATTATTTATAATGGATTGATGGAGTTTTATCAATAGTTTAAAAATTTAAAAATAATTTTTAATTAATTATGGACTTCAATCTATAATTGCATAATTTTAAAAATAGAATTTACCAAAAATAAGTCAGCTATTAATACATGTTGTAGTGATTACTACTATGTTTGCCACGCCTACATTTTTCTCAACTGTGATTGGTCAAATAATAAATACTAACTATCACAGGACAATTTACTGATCGCATTCACTACACTGAATTTTTCCTACTGTTAATTCACAAACATGCTTTTGTTATAAAATCACCGATTGGGTAATTTTTTATCCAATCAGATATTTTTTGTGTTCTTTCAAAATTTCTCCCGTCGTTGTCCTGGGAGCCTACCGATAGTAATATATACCAGGATTCGTTCCAAAAATAGACAGTAGAAGCAGAACTCAGTAGAACTCAGCAACTCACACGCGTCTACACAGACTATTCACTCTACTCACTGCATGCACGCACACAGAACTTAAATATCATTCACCATCAGTTCTATGTAACAAGCCAAGTTGTAACAGCTCTGTTAGTTATATCTAATCCACAACTGAATTACTACATGTTCTTCTGAAAACATCATTCTATCTAATACAGAACTTTGAACATTCTTATTCAGAAAACTTGTTTTATTACATTTAATCTGTCAGCTAACAAATAAAGGGAAACTACTTCTTGTTTCTTATTGTTTCACACATTACAAAAAATGTTTTGTATTTGTTGATTTTAATATATATTTTATCGTTGAAACAAAAATCAGTTTTCCATTGTTTTTCCTTAATTCAAAAATGTATAATTGTTAAATGCTATTCAACATGCAGCCACATCAATCTTTTCAACACAACCAGCATTTACAATGTAATTTATTTCAATAATTGACGATGCTAAAAAGAATCTATGCAAGATCAGTAAGTTAAAAAAATTGATTTTTGTTGCATCTACATTTGTAGTTCAAAATGCATATGAAGATTTCAAGAGATAATGGATAATCTTCAGCTCAAAGGGCTAATGGGAGAGCTATGGAAGAATGGGTTTATTCTCCTTTTTATGTTTCCACCACTATAATATAATAACACCATATTTCACAGACGGAATGAAATGTCTGAATGGAAAAGGAATGACAAACATGCTTTGTTCTCAGAGAGATTTTTATACTATTAAGACATATACAAAACTATATATATACATATTTACATATGTCCCACACAGAGAAAAATATAACATATCTATACAGCAAACAGAGTGAAAGGAGAATGAAAAGGTAGGATCTTACATATAATATGGAGATTCATCTGTGTTTCTGGAAAAGCCATGTTTAGGACTCCAGATTCAAATTGGCTAGATATTTACTATGTTGCAAGTGAGGACATATTCCATGAACTGGAAATGGTGTGTCTTGGGTTTTTCCAAATTGAGGACTGCAAACTGGAGTTTCTTTCTATATTACTGGCTACTGTAAACCAAATGCATGACTGACCACTAAGTAGCCTTCACATGACCCACATAACTATCTTATAGGGCTAATAATATAGTAACGGAGGTCACATATATATATTCACATACTTATATATTCAAGGTTTCACCATAAGGGTGTGAAAACTTATTAATTATTGCAATCATATCTATAGAATGAATAATCATTATATGCATTGCTATTCAGACTAGCATTCTTTTCTTGGTTATCGTACTTACCCCAGAGGAAATATTGTGAGTATAACAACCAAGATGAGCATACCAGTCTGGATAGTAAAGCATATAATAATGCTAATTTTTCATTTTAACTATTTCAACAAAAGAAAGATTAATTTTAAAAACCAGAGATTTCTTATTCTTCGTGTTAGTCAGTATTTGGAGATTTAAGATTCTTGTTTGCAAGATTTAAACCCATCATTAAATACTTAATAGGTTTCTTCAAATTGTGCCATTTGTTTTACTGTATGACATTATTTTGATTGACATTCTCTTTCCTCAAGCTATATGAATTGATTAGCATGAAACTTTCTGTACAAATTAATGTGTACAAAATCTGAAAAACTATAGATTAAATATTACAATTATTACAATGGAAATGTTGTAAAAATGTTATAAATATTAATGATACTTCATCTAAAAAAATACAGACACATATCAAGGAGTTTGGCTTAAAGTATTATTTGTTAGTCAAGCAGAAAAATAAATTAATCAAGAGAACTATGTCTTGGATATTTCAAGGTGTATAGATTAATTATATGTTCCATATATTCAGTGTATGGATAATATATATCTGTCTGATGAATACTTCATTACTAACAAAGTCAAAAGGAACTACAGAAAACAGCTCTGAAAGAGAGTTGTAAAAATATACTTGTTAATGACTATTTTAGATTGTAAATACTCTTGACATTTTGGTATAATTGAACCAGGTTAAATGAATGGGTGACCATTTGATAATACTACTATCGAGTTAACCAAAAATACCAAGTATTGTTCTGCAGGAAAAGATCAAGGCAATTTATGTTGAAGTAGTGTTTATATTAGATTACCTAGATCAAGTAACATGTTTCCTGACCAGCAGCCATAGAGGGATATTTCTAAATTCTTAGTGCTGGAAGTTAGAAAAAAATTCAAATTTCAAGCCTGCAAACAAAAGCCTTTATCTCTTATTATCTGTGTAATATATGTAAAATCTCTTCAGAAAGCAAATTCTTTCACATAACTTTACTCATTTCAGCAAATCTTTGAAAGAAAAAAAGCCTTTGAATAGAAAACCTCTTGAGAAAATAATGGGATGAAACATTGAGGATTGGCTCAGAGAACGAGAAGATTAGCCTATGTTTGCTTACACGTTGGGAAAAGTATATTTACATGTTGATAACCAAAACTTGTAGAATTGAGTTAGATGTTTGTACTTGGGATGATGGAAGCATTGACACTGTACTATTGATTTTTTGTATGACCTGTCAGTGTCAGTGAGAGGAAAGATGTGAACAATGCTGGTGTTTTAAGTTTGACCTATATAAATTATATATATTATGAGAAAATGAAATAAAATCTATAAATAAAATAATAATAAATAATAAAAAAAGAAAGAAAAAGAAATACATTTTTCCATGGTACTAAGAGTAAAAGGAACTGGAAATATGATTACCACACATCTGACATCATTTCGTGGCACCGTTGAAGTCTATAAAAAGGCAAATATTACTTGCCTCACTCTCTTTCTCATCTTTGTTCCAACATGTAGAATCATGTGGTAATTATGTTACCACTGAGGAATATTAGTTTCCTTGGTCCACTGACAACTGAACTCTCTTTCCACTTTCTAACGACATTGTTTGGACATTGTCATGTAGCTATACTCATGAAGTAAGTGAATTGTTCATTCCAACTCAGCGCAGAACTGACTTGAGCTCAACCATTTTAACAATTTTTATTCTAACTTACTTCTGAACCCCAAAAATTAGACATATCTATGAGATACTGAGAACCTTGTTTTCCTACAGTCACCATAAAAAGAATGAACGTCCATAGTAGAAACCCAAGTTTTTGTATACTTCTTTGTATTGAATGCACACACACCTAAAATGCACACAAACATGTAACTTGTTAACCTCTATAAAATCAATTCAGATCCACTTTTAAAGAGTTGAAATATACACCAATGAAAACTTAATGAACTAATTATAAATGTTTATATTATTACACTGTTAGAGAATCAATAAAAAAAACTGATTTTTCTATGCTTTATAGTGAAAATATAATCTATTTGAAAATTTTGTCAGATGGTAAAATGAAAATACTTTTAAAATTATAAATCAATTCTAATAATGAGTAATCTAATTTGGCTTCATGAAGTTTCAGATTATTTTTTGTTACAAGGGCTCAAAAACAATGTTTGAAAAAGGAAGTTAGCTTACGAATGATAATGCATATTTGAAGTTTAAGTTTATAGGAATTCAAAAGCAAATATTATTTTTTTAAAAGATTTATGTTAATTGATATATAATCTATGTAAAAGTGATTTTCTAATACAAATGCATCATAATTCATGTCAGAAAATTTTAGATTAATTATTTTGAAAAATTTTAGATAGGAAATAATTGCAATGTAATAAAAAAATAACCACTTATTCATAAAGCTTGAATAATGAAATTTTTATAACTATAAAATACTAAAAGGTTTGACAGCAATGAGGAAATAATGTTTTGAACTTAAAAATCTATTTGCAGAAATATTAAACACATTTAATAGAGATTGGTGAATATTTTGCCTTAATACTTCTCTATGTCATTTTTTCAGTAGCTTAAACATTAAAAATATTTGGAAGAATTTGCAATAATTTTTATAATAATAGTATCATAAAATAATCAATTATGAACATCCCCCATATTAGAAAGCAGATGACATTAAATTATTTTTATTTCAAATTTAATTTCTATTTTAACTAATTAGTCTTTTTAGTTTCACTTTTAAACAAATAGTAAGCATAAATAACAAAATGAATCAGTTGTAAACGAAAAATTGGATACATTTTCCATCAATTTTGTGAATTAAATTTTAAATTTTTCTTCCCTGTTTCTCACAAACTGTCAAAAAATGCAATGAAAGAGAAAGAGAGAGTAAGGGGGGCACAGAGGTTTCAGTGCACACCTGCAATCTTTTCAATTCAGAAAGCAGCAGCGAAATTTTTATGGATGCTTCCAAGGTGACACATTGCTCTTAGAATACTGCTTTTAACAGCTACAGAACAATTTAAAAAATCAGTTAACAGAACAGGTGCATTTTTATGTTGAATACTCTAATTAGATAATTAAAAACTACTTAAAAATTTGGAGTGTTTCTCAAAAATTTCAATCTAAATACAATAAAAAATAAGTTTAAAATAATTTTCTATTTATATGCATCAAATTCATCATTGTTTCATTATTTATTTTATATATTTGTAAGACATTTAAATTTTATTTCATATGTGTTTGTCATATCTTGAAAAATGTCAAATTGTGAAAAATAAAAATATGAGTTTCCTCTTTATCATTATTAGTTTCAAAAGACAGTATATGACATTTGTCTTCTTTTGAAAAAGGAGAGAAAAGAATAATTATTGAAAATGTCTTTTTTCAAGTATGAATCAAGCATTTTCTCCTCAAAAAAGGTTTCTTCATTATTTTTAATTATAACAAAATTAACAAAATTACATGTTAAAATTTTAAACTTAATTGAATCATTTAACTGAATTCATTTGCAAAAATGAAATCATTAAAGTCTGAGAATTAAAATTTTTAGTAATTTCTCCAAGTCAAATAATCAGAAAGCTTACAAAAAGGAAAAAAATAGTCTGAAATATGGGGACATTATGGAAACCAATTTTTTGTAGAATTATTTTTCTTTTAATATAATTCCAATATAATGTAATAAGACACTACTTTTGCAAAATACTGTGAAATCTCTCCTTTTTAAAAGAGGACATAGCTTTTCATAGAGAACATAAACTTTTTATCTATTACAAAATGATTTCCAACATGAAGCTACTCTCTGTTTATTCTGATTAATGAGTGATGCACGCAAAAAAATTCTTTTTAAAATATTGGTGGTGGCTGAATTGTATTAAGCATTTCATTTATGATTAGTAAATATAATTTTTATTTAATAACACTATCATCTAACCAGTACAAATTAATACACAAATTTAAAAGATTTAAAACTTTACAAATTATTCTAATTAAAGTTTTAAAAACTGAAAAAAATTCTTTTAAAATTTATTATTCATCAAAATTTTTTTCTTACAACTATAGTGTTCATAATATATCTTATTCATAAAAACAAAAGCTTTTCTAATTAAATAATGTCTTAGTTTTGTTGCATTTTTTATTTCACAATTCAGAGCTGATTTTACTGCAAAAAAAGATGCTAAAATTTCATATACTAATCTTTGGTCCTTCTGCTGATGCAAGAAAAACAAGATTTTTAACCAAAATTTCTAACATTCTAAGATGGATAAAAAAATATGATTTAATAATCAAAAAATCCTTTGGTTGTTCCTCTTAATAATAATATAAAGATTTTGATGATAAAACTTTGTTTTTATTAAGTTTACGGTATTTTTTCATCATGGTATGCTCATTTTTTAGGTACCTATTTAACAGCTTTCAGAATCATTAAGATAGTGTCTTATAAGACAAATACTTTTCTTTTATTACATTTCATAAACAATTAGATAGTAGCAATAATTATTTCTTTTCTTTCTATAAACTATAAAGCATTAATGAATATTGAATCCTAATAAAATAGCATTATCCCCAGACTCTGTTTTCTATTATTTCTGTTATGACGAGTGAAAAAGAGTAAGACTTTCATTTATATCTTTCATAAGTATATTTGTAAAATTAGTGGTGTAGCAGAAAGTAATAACCACAAGTTACACCCCTTGATACTGGGCATTCCTGAATGAGATTCTGACATTGTGTGAAATGAAAAAATGACAGCTCACTGTGAGACACAGACACCATATACACTTTTGAACATGTGAACTTGGAATCAACAACTGTCAAGTGAATCTCCTTGTCTTTCATACTGAAACACTTCATGTGGAAATGCTACATAGTGTCAGAAGTGAAAACCCACACATAAAATAATGGGTTTTATTCAACCTCCCACACAGATTTCTTGGGAAGAAACTTTGAAGAAAATTGCAGAAACTGGTTACAGAAATTTGAATTGTACCTTATGGCAGAAGAAAAATTACCAAGCAGGACAAAATAAAATGTGCCTTGTTTCTGTACATGGCCAGAGAAAGGGCAATATAAGTATACAATGCTCTAACATTCACCAACACAGAAAAAGTAAATTATAAGGCACTAGTGAGAAAATTCCAGGAATATGTACAAGACAAGAAGAAGACTAATGGACTTGGACAACCCAAATCTAGAAAAAGTAGTAAATGTCTGTAAAAATGACAAAATAGCTACAAGTTTTACCCTAGAAGTTTCCAACATACTCTTAGTAAGCACAATATAGTTCACACACAAAACACAAAAATATATCTGACAACAGGGAAATATACATGCAGGAAGAAAAGAAAAAACAAAAACAGAGGCCAATGAATGAGGTAGATGTGGATATCGCCACATGGATAGAGCTTGCCCAGCAAAAGGAAAGACATGTAGGAAGTGCCTAAAAGTCAGACATTTTAAAAACATGTGTTGAACAAAGAAAACTGTAAACTATCATTTGTATGTAGTTGATACTGTAGAGAATGCACATATGACACCCGAATCACAGTGGACAGTGAACATACTACTTCAAAGCATCAAAGTGCCATTAAAACTTGACGCAGGGAATGACATCAATATCCTACTGCTGAATAATTTAAATAAAATGAAAACCAAGCCTAAAATATACCCAGCAAAAATAAGACTAAAGTCATATACAATAGATATAGTCCCAGTAGCCGGTAAAGTGGATATAATAAATCAAACAAAAAATATGTCTCATAAAATTCCTTTTATTATAACACTAAAGAATGTACAGCCTATATTAGGAAAATACTATTGTGACTGACTAAGTCTAATCAAAAGAGTTAATATTATCAATCATTTAAAAAATAAACTGAAGAACTTGAGGAAGACAAAGAAATCATCTAGAATTGTGACATCTGGCAAATGTGTAGAGATGCACAACCAAAACAGCCACTCTTAAGCCAGGAAGTACCCATGCAGCCCTGTTAGAAGGTAGCAGCAGATCTGTGCCATCACAACAATAGGGACTATCTCATTGTAGTGGATGCATATTCCATTTACCCAGATGTATACCAAATACCATCACAGAATAGTGGGTCTGTGATTAAAGCTATGCAACACAGCTTTAGCAGATTCAGAGTTCCACAAGAAGTATTTGTAGATAATAGCCCATTCTTCATGTCAGCAGAATACCAACAATTTACAACAAAGTGGATCTTCAAAATCACATCATCATTCCCACATTAGCCATAAGAATGGTCTCACTGAAAAGATAGTGAAAACTGTGAAAAACATTCTACAGAAATGGAGAAAGCCAAGAAGCAACCTACCCACATCATATAAACCAAAAACAAGTGTTGAGTAAAAAGCAAAGTTCCAAGTAAGGGCCAAACAAAAATATTACTTCAACTGACAGGGAATTCAGAAGCTAAAAAAACTAAACCCAGAGGATTGAATTTGTATGAGACTCTATGCATAACAGATGGACTGAATCAGGCATAGTACAAGCAGAAGTAGCACTCAGATTAATCACTGTTCAGCCTAAAACAGGAGCTGTGCTTTGACAGAAAGGACTTACTAAAAATAAACAAAACAGCATTCATATGAGGACTCTTCATGTTTTCCATCATCACCAGACATGAACAACATCGACGGAAATGAAAATCAACAAGTAGTGCCTGAACCAGCATCAGAACTACTTGGTGAAAAGACCTCCAAAATATTGTCTATGCAACAAAGCTCCATAACAACAAAAAATGGAAATAACCCATCCAAGTTGCAACATTCAAGTTGTAAGTTAAAACCGCTGAACAAATTAGACTCATAAATCACTCAATAAAGTTTTTATTTCTCTCTGCAGGAACTCTTTTTCTTTTACATATGTTACTATACATATATGTACATATTTTGTTCTCTCTTTTTCTTTTGTGTGCCTGTTACTAAACACATATCTATGCTTCATTATTACAAATATCTGTACTGTCATCTTGAAGGGTGAATATATTAAATATTACAAGTGCCTGAGATGAAGTTTGAATTAAATCTCCTAATTTTAATAAATCTTTACTATCTGTATAAATCTGTGATTCCAGAAATTGATTAGATTAAAATAAAAAAGAAAGAATATTTGTTTATTTATCTTGAACACAGTTAAAAAATGTTTATGTATATATATATATATATATATATATATATATATATAGTCTTAAAATGTGCTATATTTATGGGATAAAGTGCTCAATATCAGAGATAGAGTGTGTGTAAATATAAAAGTGAACATAGAAGTCAACACTTAGAGGTGACAGTCTGTTTCATGCTAGATGCAATCGTCAGGCCACCATATATATATATAATATACTATTATGATTATTGTTTTACCATCCAGTATGTGTAAAGCTTTCAACTTGTAATGGGTTTTTGTACAGTCAGATTTTTTCCTAAAATATTTCTTCAACAAACTGGATGCTAGTTAAAATGCTTTAGTTCAAACCAGCATACTGATCCACACATGAAACTTGATGCTGTTAGATATTCCATTTCCATCCTGATATTAAATGGGTGAAGCTTTTAAATCATATTTCAAGTTCAGGAAGAAATTCAATGAGTATAAAATAATCACACTAAAAAAAATAGCTATAGGTGATATTCATAAAATGATAAACACAAGTAAATTACATAATAATAAAAATATGGGTACAGAATTCATTATGTAAATTTTAAAGAAGCAATGAAAGAGAAAAGAAATTAAAATTTGAGTAGCTTTCACATATAGCATTTTACTGTTATAATTTTCCTTACTGTGAGAATGCTCAATATCTTGACAAAAGTTTACCCCATACATTGGGGGAAATTGAAGATTAGGAAAATCTCTTTCTGTCATGAAATTTAGAGTTATCTTCAATATTATGGTTACTACTCCAAAATATGATCTAATCTTAATATAAAATAGATTTATATACAATAATATTCAAATTATTTTCTTTTCAAAATTTACTACCACATGATGATTTTGAGTGCAAGTAATCTGATATTTTCAGCTATCTAAAATTGAATATCATCATATTGGGTGATGTGGCCCCATAATGCAAGTGGATAATGAAGGTTCCATTGCAAGAGTACTGCTTGCTTGATGGTTTTGCTGGGCAATTTGTAAAGATAAGCAACCAGCTTAAATTGTTATCTTGGGAGCTGAACATTCTATCTGATGATTAATCAAGAAAAAAATAAGAAGAGAAGAAGGAATAAAGATAAAGTAGAGGAAAAGAATTGCAAAAAGGTGGAGAGGATATACCAATGAAAAGAAAAGTTAAAAATAGATAATGAAAATAGGGAAGGCCAAGAAGGATGAGAAAAAGAGAAGAGAAAAATCAATTAAGATGAAGAAATAGAGAAGATGAAAACTGAAAAAGATTAAGACAGAAAAAATTATGGTTCTTTGAGGAAAAATAGAAAGAAAAAGCATAGTCGGTGAGAGAGAAATACAAAAAAGTGAACAAACCTGGAGATGAAGGAGGAATGAAGTGAAGAACAGAAAAAAGGAAAAGAAAAAGTTATTAAACTCTACTTTATAATTGGTTTTAACATTGAGTTGAGAAACGGTTTTTACAAAGTGTTGTTACTTCAGAAATATTTCTGTTTCTCCTATAAATATAGCCAATTTCCAACCTGTTATGCACTGCTCACTATTTCATATGATTTTCAAACAGCCATTTATGGGTATCACTCAAAAATCAACAGCTGGTAACATAAGTGAAAAGAAATTAAAACATGTAATAGCTTTTTGTTATTGTTTGAATGTAAAAATATGATAAAAAAACATATTGGAATCTTCTGAACCTTCCATTTTCCTCCAAAGTTAACACAGATTAACACTATAACAATTGTATTGATTTTAATTATTTACATCAAATAATCAAATAATATTCAATAATTTTGTTATGTAGATAAACATAATTTATTTATACAATTGTGTGTATACTTATTAGTACAGACAGTAAAAATATGATTCTATTTTTATTCTTTTAGTTCATAATATAATATTATTTATTTTTCATTTTGGAAAACTTTTAACTTAATTTGCTTAAAATATAAAAAAGCATATGAGTTTATTTGAAAAGTTTTTAATGATAAAATGGTATAAATTAATATCCTTTTGAAACTATCCATCTTTTAATATGGTTTATTTTTCTTCATTCAATCTCCCTCTTTTCAAACAATGCAATGAAGAGTTAAAATCATCAGAAGGCTATTATATGGATTTATGCCATAATGACTAATTTTCATAGCATTTACACCTCAGTGCTGTTTATGATATTTATAAAATATAATTTTTTAGTGATATAAAAATGTTTTTGGCTTAATATATAGTTTAATATTTCTGTAAAGGCAATAAGTTACTAGCTTGCAAGTAGGGAGCAACTTTATGCATTGTGGTATCATATCTTCATTTCAACAGTATCAGATAATACTTACATGTGTAAAAATAGAATGGTCTTCATTCCCATTTAATATGGAGATTCTCATGTTATCTTGACAAGCTTGCATTAATAATTATACCATTTATACCATTTGCACATGTTGCAAGTAAACTGCTTGTAATCAGTAATTTATTATCATAAGTTCCACTATCCTTTTACTTATTCTGAACTAGTGAGTATAATATATATATATATATATAGATCAATAGATAGGCTGTCTGTATCTCTGAGGTGAGGTATTATGATTACTTGCATTATTTACATTACTTGGACTGTTATCCTCATCTTCATTGCCCTTTTCACAACATTTCGGCCATTGTACACTCCAGCTTTCTTCAGGTGATTGGAATTTCAAACCAAACCCTTTATTTCATCCACCAGGGTAGATTGTTCTAGTTCTATATGCCATGTCTCAGTTATTTCCCTTTAACTCAACTCTCCAAGTTTTGGTTCATGACTGCTGTAGCTTTGTATTGAACTCACAACTCTTTGGGTCTAGTCACTGGATCTAAACAACGTCTTCATTCATTGTATGAATTTTTGGGACTTATAAACCTAATGTCTCAGCAACCAATTTTTACCAGTGCAATTTTTCTGTTATTATTATTCCATTTTTTACCAGAGCTTATATTGCAATTTTTTGTTGTTATTCATTGCTTTTTCTAGCACTCCTTATTACTGGTTCCTATATTGTATTCATTTCTATGCATGGTTGGCTCAGAAGATTTTTGTGGCCTAATATATGTGCTGATTCCTTAAGTTTTCATATTTTCCATGCTCTCTGTGTATTATTTCCAATTCATCCCACAGGGGGCAGCAATATCCCTTTTCCCTCCATATCTATTTCCCCTCATGTTACAATGTTTTTATAGTCTTACCTTCAAGGGGTGGCCTGTTTCTCATTTATATTTCTTACCACAGCTGCACGGGATGGCATACACACAGTCCTTAGTCATGTTCTCCTCTATGGGAG
This sequence comes from Acanthosepion esculentum, assembly GCA_964036315.1. NCBI lineage: Eukaryota > Metazoa > Mollusca > Cephalopoda > Sepiida > Sepiidae > Acanthosepion > Acanthosepion esculentum. Next base: position 74,969,919 of record OZ038487.1, on the reverse strand, counting down.
GGGGTCTTACTCAGAAGAGGTGTCTGCAAAATGTTGAACCATTTTTAAATGCTGTCTGATTCCTTCACTTAGGGTAGGCAGACCAAAGCTGTTTTCTGAAGGCTGTTATCCTCTTGTACCATTCTATCCCAGTTTTTCAGAGCTGCTGCCATGTACCCAGGGTAGTTGCTACATTGTTGGGTACTGCTTATACTGACCATTTCTTATTCGTATGTCTCTGTCACTTATGACTATGACTTTTGCTTGATGTTGTAAGCAGCAGACAATCCCTTTCCTTACACTGTATGGATGGTGGGTGTTGATGTTGAAGTATTAACTGGTGAATGTTGGCTTGTGGTATACAGATGTCTTGAACCCCCTGCTCTGTTCGAGATATTAATACATCCAGGAAGGCGAGTTTGTTGTCGTTTTCTCGCTCTATTGTGAACTGCATTGATGATCTTATAATGCAAGTAATATAAACGAAGATGTTGTAAGTAGTTGCAAAAAGAAACTACTTGTGTGAACTGGAATTTTCCACATTAACTCAATTTAAGATGAAGGACAAAAACAAGGTCAACACTGCACCTGATATGCGTGTAGCATTGTCTTCCTGTGTTCTCAATTGGAATCAGCTGCTTATGAACAAACAAGCACACCCATCTCAATAAATGACATTTTTTTCAAGTATTATTTACTTTACATTTCTGTCAGAATTTCCTTTAAATTTGTTTTTCTAAAAGTAATCATTTTATATTCATACAAATAGATACATGCAATTCCAATATGTATGGATCATAAGAAATATACATATAAATTGTCGATGCTAAATAAATGAACCTCGTGAACAGATTTTGTTTTTGATTTCTTACATGTAGATATAATGGATTGCAATGCAAATCTTTCTGCGAGTTGCAGTAAAAGAAAGTTTGAAAAACACTGCTCTGGATGACCAGAGCCAGTCTCTCTTCTGACCTAACTCTAACAGTTCAGTGGGGGAAAAAGTGGCTGGTCACATTCAATGCCTCAAAAATCAAACTAGTGACATTCCATCATTGCCAATTTAACCAAGGACTTCTACCAATCATGATGAACAGATGTTTCTTCATGGAGGCCTTGGGCCTTGAGCACCTACTGGGACTTAAACTCAACCCAGATCTCAAGTAAAACTTATACATATGACCCATTACTAAAGATACTGGGAAAATGGTAAGTTCCTTGTACTGCTCCAATAAGTACCTGACTCTTCCTGTTATGTTTCTCCTCTACATAAGCCAGATCAGACTAAAAATGGGGGGACTACTGCCCAGTCTTCATTTTTCAGCCTTGATAGAATCTAAAAATGTCTCCGTGTTCTTGTGGATGACAGATTATTTTCCACTCTGCAACTCCTTTCTCACAAACAAAATGTCAAAAGCCTCTTTTGCTGTTCCATGGCTTATTACTAGGAACCACACACCACGCACATTGTAATGAACCACCATCATTCCCTTCATATTCCATTGGTGAGATGTAAGTTCAGCTCAAGCAAGCAACTCAAGCAACTTCTTCCCATAAACTGCTGCTTTGTGGAACTGACTCCCAAGAGGATGCTTTCCTGATCACTACAATCTGTTCATAGCTAGGGTTAACTGTTATCTTCCCTACATATTCTTATAAACTGTGTTCTTACTTTGTAACCCTCTACCTCAAATGGTTCTAGAGCCTTGTACTTGGTGAACATCATTGTAAAAAAATTTTTTTTTAAGTACCCAACAGTAGTTTGTGTGATGGCTTAAAAAAAGAGTTCTTAAGGAATGCGGTCTAAAAAGATTTACTCTGTGAGGTTTTGGTGCATGCAAATAAAAAGAAATTTATTATTTTTAAAGAAGACTACTATGCTTAGCAGTACTGTGTTAAAATTCCTTGTTTTGTCAAAAAGCATATGAAAAAATGTTTAAATAGAATTCAAATTTCATGGTGTATGTGTAGTGGGTGGCTAATAATTTTGTTCTCACCTGGATATTTGTGTAAATCAAACCATACAAATATTTTTGACAGAAATGTTTTAGACTGGTTTGGATTTGGGACCCAATTCTTCACATTTACCAATTAATATAAATCTTTAAGCAATTACCTTTATTGAAATAATTTCATACACTCTATACATTTCTAAAAATTCAAGAATCTTTTCAATAGAGTAGTTTTAAAAGAATTTTGCCTGTATCCTTTTCAAGCATTATTATTATGCATTGGATAGAAGTGTAGTAAAAGTAGTTTGAAGTTTTAAAGTTGGCAAGCAGTTGTAGAGAAATTATTATTGGCAACCTATCAAAGATAGCTATCTTTCTAAGAGATAGCTACTGTATAACTTTCATACAATATTAAAAAAAACATTTTGTTGCATTCATGTGCTGTGCAAGACGAACTTTACAAAATTTCCAAAACAAAAATATTACTTTTCACTACTTGAAATTATCCAATCATATTTTTTTATGTCTAAAAACAGTTTAATAAGTGCTTCAATGAATAGAAAATAATATTTCATAAAATTTTTCAAGGGTATTTTGAATATATATGCAATACATTCACCCCATCAAAAACTTGTATTTATTTTTCAAGGGAATGAAATCAAAAATGTCCATAGCAAACCTCAAAGAATTTATTGTATCAAAAAACATGTATATAATGTACCATAGGCGAAAAATAAATAATCTCAAATTCATCAAATAGAAACAGTAAAAATCTCATTAAAATATATTCATTTCATCTAATCTGAGAATAAAGTCCAACTTGATTTCACATCTAAGGAAACTAACCTACATATGGAAGTATATCAATACTACTTAATCACATTATGAGTCTTGGTGAATTAGTTTTATTTATAAAAATAAGAGTCACTAAAAATCATAACAGATATTTCAGTGAGCTATTATATGCCTTACTATTGGGATCAGCATGTTCATCTTGGTTGTTATACTCACATTTTCACCATTGCATCTTTTTGTCTTCTTCCAGTGTCTGTTGTAATTGGCAACCTTCACAAAAATTTTAATTGTATCCTTTTATTCAATCCACAGGAGTAGATTGCTTTCACTCCACTTTCCATGCTTAGCAGATGTTGTATTAGTTAATACTCTTCATTATATACTTCTCTGTGTTGCTTGTTCATTTCTTGCACTGAATTAGAGAATGACTTTTTTTTAATGTCCTAAGCATGAAAAGCAGAACAATCTACCTGCATGATTTGAATTAAGGGTTCAGTTCAAAATGTTGAGAAAGTTACTAAGTAAAACAGATGCCCAAAGAAAGCTGAGTGAGTATTACAACCAAGATGAGTATGTTGGTTCAAATATTAAGGCACAAACAAAAGGTTTGGAAGGAAAAGATTTTATACATTTCAACCAACAGTAATGTTAGCTGTTCAGTCAGTGAATGCCAAATATTTCCAATATGGAAACAGTTAATTTGAATGAAAGTAAGTAAGCAAGTAACAAAAGAATAATACTCAATATTCTTAAGTGAAAATTGTTGGAAATTCAAAAATTTCAATTTATATTATTTCATATGTAAAATATGAATTCAAAACACATAAAGCATTAAAGAAAGAGTTTAAAAAAGAAGCAAAGTTCTTGGAAGTAAATTGATTATTTGCAGCCACTAATTTTTGAAAATAATTGATTTGTATAGTTTGTGGGGTATATTCGTATGTTTTTCTTGTACACGTCGGTAGTCAGCATAATTTTGTTGGGTATTCATTCACACGATAGGAATAGTGGTAGTATAATTTTAGGCTTGTTTTTATGAAGATAAAAACAGAAAAAATAAATGTACACAATACAGAGAAGGCATGATAAATTGTATGGTAGTTTCATACAATTCTATTTATATATTTGTGTATTGGCATGTGTATTTTACATTACAATTGTGATAATGTTCATGTGATGAAAGGGAGTATGTTACTCTGTAATATCACAAGTCCTATCATGGAGGGAAATTATACATGTGTTGTCATGCTAACAGTTCTTGTGTGAAGAGAGCAAATCTCATGTCTTTTGGTGGGATGTTCGTATTTCTGGCAGGAACAGTTTTTGTTGCATCTCTTTAGTATAGCCTTACAAATGATGAATTTCTATTTTTATAAAAAATAAACACTTTGTCAGTTTTAAAAGATATCTAACCTCAATATTAAAAACAATATGCTATAACATTATTTATAATCATTTTATCTTGACATTATTTACATTACACAAGCTTTATATTTACTAAACAATAGATGTCTCACATTCAATGTTTAGCTCTATTCATGGCCTGTGGAGTCACTCATGTCATAGCAGCAGAAATTAGTCTTGTGTTTACAGAGATAAAAGCATACTTGACAGGAAATAAAGCATACAGAAATAACAGGAAAGCATGGTAAATTGTATGTTAATACAATTTATTTATATTTTTGTGTGTATTTCTTTTAGGTTACAATTGTTTCATGGTACATGTAATGATAGGAAGAAGTTACTTCATATTATTATACGCCATGTCACAGAGATAAGTTGGACACATGTTGCCCATATGAAGGGTCATGGTGAAGAGGTTGAATTTAACTTTTTGGAACAATTTTTGTTGCATACTGGGAGTATTTTTATTATTTTTAATTTTTATTTAATTTATTTTATACAACATTTATTTTATTTTATTTATAATTTTCATTATTATTATTGTTTGATATTTTATTTTTATTTATTTATAATAATAATATCCCTACAACTTTGTATCTGTTAGAAAATCTTGATGGTAACTGTCATTTGCCATACACTTGTACCAATTTGATTTGTACTACTTTATTGACATCTTTCTTGGCTTCTGCACATGTTCATGACACTGACTATTAGAATGGTAATTTCCTATCTTACTGGTTACTTCTGATGACCTTCAACACCTGATACCTCCTAGCTCATGATAATCTATCAACATTTTTCATAATCTTAGCTGAGAAGTTCTGCACAGGTCAGATTATTGGACTAACTTCTGGCTGAACCAGTTCTAGTCTCTTTGGTTCAATCATTTAATTAAAAAGCTAATTCCCACCAGTGCCAGCTCATGGTTAAAATTTGTGAGGGTGCTACTTCAGAAAATTTTTAATATTGTGTAAAATGAAACAAACACATAAAAAGAAAGTTTATAAATAACTTTGATAAAATCCCAAACAAAAAAATTTTTTTTACTTACTTATAAATTGTTACAGTTCAAGTTTGATCCATTCATTTAAAAATGAAATCCATTCTTGTTTTACTTTGAGCAAAAAGGGTAATAATTTTCTTCTTGATCCCTGGATGACTGTTGAGGAAATATTTCTGCATCGAAAGCACTGCTAGTGCATTTAGTCTTTCAGGATTCATAGTGCAACTTAGAATAGTTTTTATTCTTTTTAGTGTTGAAAAACAGCAGCATTCTGGCTCTGGTGTGATCATGGGAATTATCAAGAGGATTTTTATCAGTTTCATAATTTCACTAAGAACACCATCTGGATTATTTTCCAAGATAAATTCCAGCAGCTCAATTAATTTGTAATATTCCTGCATATCAGATCTATAGTAGAATACTTTTAGTTTGTTTTAAGCTTTTCTTTGTCAATCATGGGATATGATTCAGTGGTCAGTACTATCTCTCCTGGAGGCAGTTCATTCTTAAAACTAATGAAGCTTTTTTTGATGAACAATTTGCAGCTACTAAGTGTTTACTGGAAGAATATTTGTCCATTATATCAACACATATGCAGTTACACACTTCCTCTGCTTCTACCATGGATGTCTTTGAAGAATTCTCACTGTACTTTGAGTTTCTTATTTCTAAAATAGCAGTTCTGAAATCTGTTATATATTCACTGACTCACTAATTTCTTGAGATTGCATTTGGTTGTAAAATACTTCAACATGAAGCATATAAGGACATTTGTAATTTGTTATGAATGAGGGGATGTCTACTGACATTAAGCTTAAGGATTATATAATGTACAAGTATAAAGAGAGAATTAAAGAAAAAGAAAGACTCATTATATTGAATGTTATCAATAATATTGAGTAAAAATAGGGGTGCTGCAGTTCCACAGTGCCTATACATGAGGCGCCACTGATTCCCACACAATACTCTTCTTGTTTATATTGTCAATCTCTATGAAATAAGCATGTTTTTAGAGGAATTATATCACAATAATTGAAGTGGCATTATTCTGGTATTTTTAAAATAATAAATTTTACTTAATAAATGTCTGGGTATTAATTGCAGATCACTAATTAAAAGCTTTACTCTGAAACTATAGCCATAAAAAGAAATTCTTGTGATATTATTTCAAAGAAATCTAATCAAATGAAAATTTTGCAGGAGCATGATAATATTAAAACATAGAGATATTTAATAATTTCTTGTCTTTGAAATAATAAATTGGAAGTAATTTAATTTTTATTTTCAGTAAATACATGTTGAATAAATTGACTGCAATATTCAATTTTAGTTACAAGTGAGAGAGATGTTTGTTACATTTGGTTGTCAAGTGTTTCTTAAATTTTGATATAATTAAATGATAGATGTCATTTATTAAATTGGTACACAATACATATTGCTTTATAGTAAGGTGATTTTCTATATAGAAAAACAATTTTAAAATTTATTTGGTTCATTAGATGCACAAAAAAGAATTCTTAATGTGAAATTGAAACAGAAAGAATTTGTTTAAAATAAATTTATGTGAAAAGAAAAGAAAGGTGTAAAGGCCTTCTCAAAATATCCCTTTGAGTGCCTAATAAAAAAATTAAAATAGTGAAAAATGTTCATGTGAAGTGGAGCTTAAATATTTTTGGTAGAGGGATATGTTGTTGTTAATGTTCTGACCTGTCATGAGCCAACAGCTCAATCATTATAGGAAAAGTGTTGAGGAGGACTTGGTCTGCTTAAGGGTAGTTTCAGAACAAACTGTCGGGTTTCAGTTTTGGCATGTTGCCAAAAGTTTTGCGGTGGCAATTTGGCATTTCAGAATTTAAAGTCTCCTTGAGCACATTCAGCTGAAAGTATTAATTGATGTGCTTGACTGCATCTGACCTGACTATTCACTTTTGACAATGCATGAATGAATTATGACTTTTATGTTAGTAGGCTCACTAAAATATTTTTTAAATTATCTCAAATAAGTCATAAAACTTCTTTGACATCTCTTCAGTCAAAATTTAACTTAGTTTTATTTCTCTTTTAAACTATTTTGCCTACATTCAATATTACTTTGATATGAAGAAAATATATCAAAATATTACATTTGTCTATTTTCTATTTGTCTAATTAAATTTTCAGTATTTACAAAAAAGTTTTTACGTCTGCATATATCCAAAGTTACTCATGCAATGATTTATATGTTCAGTTCCTTTGGAGTAATTATCTACAAATATCAACTTTTTTCCAAATTTCTAAGAAAAACTTATGCCCATAAATAAAAAAATTTAATTGAAATTTTAAAAAATTAAATTTAAAAAATTATTGTTCCATATTTTAAGCAAAGCAAAGTTGCAAGTAGTGTTTTCATTGAGTGCTCAGATTTAATTCCTCTTTTCCCATGAAATCCTATCAGTTGATCTTAAAATTAGCTTTGCTATAACTGCATGAATATTATTAAGAAAGCAGTGTAGTATTCTAAAATGAAAATAAATATACTCTCTAGTGAAACCTGTCAAGGGTGACAAGGGGTGATTTTCTTGCCTTTTTTTTTTACTACCAGTATGGTAATTGTGAGGGAATGGTTTGGCCAACCATGTATTCAGCTGTTCTCTTCTCTATCTACCATTGCAACATGCCAGAGTTAAGGCATTTTTTTATCAAACTATCTGGCATTAGTTTTAAGAGAACAGGAACAATATCAGTCAAAATTCAAAATTTTTTTTAATTGAATTTCTAATATCCCACTCATCCACAGTATAGTTTCATCACCACCATTTAAAACCCAAGTTTTTTCCAATCACATCTGTTGGGAGTCAAGTTCACTCCAAACTGCATGTTGAATCCATATATACAATTCATTGTTAAAGAAACTAGAAAACTCATTATATTGCTCCAGGAAGTATCAGACTCCTTCTGCCATGTCTATATTTCTGAGATGAGGTATTATGTACAGTATTTACATTAGTCGAACTATTGTCCTCATCTTTGTCGCCATATTTGTCACAACGTTTCGGCCGAAATTCCAACCACCTGAAGAAGGCCGGAGCGTACAACGGCCGAAACGTGACAAATATGGCGACAAAGATGAGGACAATAGTCCGACTAATGTAAATACTGTCCTTCTGCCATGTTGTATCTTTACAAGAATCAAATGAAGCCCAAAATAGAGTATTGCTAATATATCTCGGCTGGAGCAGCTCAATCCTCATTTTGAATAGAGGTCAAAATTGTTTATGCAGTGTTGTCAGGCATGACTTATTTTCCACTCTACAACCACCTCTTTTCCACAGGTACAATGTTGCAAGTCTGTCACTATTCTATCACTTTTTCTATGGCAAATGTTCTGAAGATTTCCATTCTTTAGTACAACCAGTTCAAACCTTACAGCTGGGATATGCCATTCTACTTATACCATTATTTCTTGGATTAAATGTTTATGTCCACAATCAAAACAAAATTTCTGTCAATGTTATTCACCTAAGCAAAACACAAAAGTAATATAGGATACCATATTTCAACTTTTTATTGCTGATGCAATTACTATAAACCTTTTTGGTATGAAATGCATAAAGAAATCACAGTAAAAAAAAATTACTGAATATGTATGCATTTTGCAAAATGTACTTAAACATTATAAACAAAAAGATTGAGGTTTGCAGATATTAAGTTCTTTAAGCGCAATTTTAAAACATATTTTACAACATTCCTATGAAGTGTTGTGCAATTACTGGCAGAAAGTGTGACTGATGAGTTTTTTTATGCTTATGGTTATGATTTATGACTAGAATTCATCTTGTTATAGACAAGCGTATGGTTGCAAGACAGAAATATGACAACAGCAGAAATAGATTTACGTGATTTATTTCAATAGGAACGTGTGGTTTTGGGACAGCTACCTTGTGGTATAGTTCATAAGCTGGCTGCTGATCCAGGTTGATCTCTCATAGTAGTTCCCACTGGTTGGCGTGGCATTCCTCCTGCTGACTGCTGCTGACTGACCGTTGACAGGTCTCTTCCCCGGCCTCCCGTTGACTGCTTTGTACTTCCCCGTGTGACCCTTTTTTATGGCTTAACGGCCTCGAAAAACGACGCGAGTATAATTAGGAGGGAAGCATTTTTATTGGTTGAAAAATAGAAGCACTTTAAAATATTATTTTATTTTTCGACCGGAACTCGTGCGTTGGGACTATGCGTAAACGACGATAATGGTCATTTTGTGACGGGGCCTTGTCCCATTCACATCTGACTCTCGCTCTTGAGTATGTTAGTTTATTTGCCTGCAAATCAGCCAAGATATGTCTTATTTTATTTAATAACAATCTCTTTCAAGTTTAAGTCTCATTACCTCAAAATGCGATTAATGGGGAAACAAAACCCTTGCTTTAACTATCTCTACCGACCACCATCACAAGACAAGCAAATATAAACTCTAAAAAAGTAAATATTGAATTGTAAGTGTGTAAGATATGAAAATATTTACTTACAGATTATCAGCAGTTTTTGAAGAAAAACCTTTATAATTGGAAGAGTTAAACATAGAATTAAATCTTCAAATATACTGATAAAAATTTGCAATTACATGAACATGGGTTTCAACCAAAGCCATTCATATAACTGGCCTGGAAATTGTACAACTGAGGTTTGTCACTAGAGTAGAAACTGTTTAATTTGAAAAAAATTTGTTTTTTTTATTCAAAGTAATATAGTTTCCACCTTTTTTTTCTTATATTGGATTATTTTAAATCTATTATAGAAAACATTGAAGCAAGTATATTCACTTATTTCATTTATTCACTTATTTTTTAAGTAAGTGAATATTCAAAGGTAGTAGGTACCAGCCATGCCAGTAAAAAACAAAAAAATGAAATAAAACTTTGAAATCAATATAAATAAAACAAAATGAAATAAAACATTTTTATATCTTTTAGAAATTCAAAAAGCAATCCTGACGACTACATAGAAAAAAAGACAAACTTTTTCTGTTGTTTTTTTTTACTTTTCACGGCACTAAATGAAAAAAATACTATTAGAAAAATTTGATCCTTGTTTTTCATAGAAGTAAAATAAAATACTACAAAATAAAACTAAGATGAAGAATATAATTTCACTTTCTTCTTTTTTCAGGCATAAACAACATTCATTTCCTCAAGAATTATTTTTGAATTTTAAATTTTCAATAAAGTAAGTAAAATAAATCATAAAATTTATTAGGTGTGTAAATAACCCATAAAATAGATATTGTATTGTATTTGTAAAGATTTTTGTCATAATGTTAATCTCATATTTTGATAACAGATTTTAACTTTTTCTAACATGTAATTAATATTACTAAAACCTTAAATTCCCATGTCTGAACCCTGAAAGATGAGAAATTCCCATGTCCGATCACTGGCTAAGATGATTTTAGTTGCCAAACTAGATTCAGAATTTTTATATAAAAACTGTAAAAAAAGTATAGTTAATGTAATCATTCATTTAAATGGACATGACAATAATTATATAAATCAAGCTTTTTTCAATAAATTTGACACTGTTGAAAATAAACCATGAATAGGTAAAATGGCTTATACTTAGATTTTGACTATTGTCTATATACTTAAAAGTATTTGTAATAATTTGATAATTGAAGTTTGTCAGAATTACTGTTTTATTCTAAAGGTAAGGAAATAAAAGCAACATGGGAAATTGTGAAAAACTTTTTAAATAGGAAAAATTCAATTTGTTAAACTCTCAGAACTAACAAAAGTAGCATTTTACCCAAAACCAATTGAGAGGTTTCCCACTATTTAAAAGTATTCTGTGATAAGACTAGTTGCAATTAAAATTCACCTATTATTAAATAGTGATGATACAAGAGAAACTATTATTTTCATTGAGAAAGTTTTGAAATTTTGGAAAATTGTCAGCATGAAAGAAGTGGATGAAGATTTTAGGACAAATGAACCTCTAAAAATAAGTTGTATCGCATAAAAATGATGAAAATTTAACATTTTTAGGTAATTTAGGGAAAATAGCAAAAGAGATGAGGGAAAAGCAAGTGAAAAGTGTTAAGTCATTTACATGAGACACTAGTATAATGATTGATCCTACGTGCAATGGTTTAAATTATATTTATACATATTTACTCAACAGTGGTTTTAATTTTGCTAGGTTTGGGTAATTTCCCACAGACTATTTGGAAAGAGAATTTGTTAAATTATGACAAATTTTTCAAGAAGGACAGACTTTATCATAGTTCAGGATGTCATTTAAAAATTTCATACTGAAAAAAATAATTGCTTCTTAAACTGAAAGTTGATCATGGAGGAAATAACTTTGATCCAGGACATAACTGTTCAAAATGTGGATATTTATTGGATGAGATGGTATTTAAAACATTTCATCAATTATCAAACTTTAAAAATAGACCCCCAAAGATATCAAAATTTCTCTTGCTTATATTGCTATGTTTTGTGTTAAGATTGTCCCAGAGAAGAGGAATTCTTTTACGATACAAGTTTTTATTATCAAAATTTTGGGGCATTTTTTGAAAGAAATTGATCATGGAAATTTTTAAATTCCACAGGATACTACAATTCAGTGGGTGTTTTGTATTTCATAATGTTTAATGTGAAATTAAATGTGTATAGAAATTATTTCTGTTAGATTCTGAAATGCATCATTTCAATATTAAATTGTCAAATATATTTTTCAAGAATTATTGTTTGTTTTAGTCTCTTAAGACAACTAAAGGTCCAGTACTAAAAGTGTTGAAGTTGTCTTCAAATTTTTAGCATGATATTTTTTCATATTTTATGAAACAAAAAGTAAATAATGTGTGTGAAAGTTTTTAAATATGTTAAAATCTTTTGAATATTAACAAAATTATTGTTTCTCTGAGTTTCTTATTCATTATTTTTACCTAAAGTATTTTTATAATTCTTTTATAAGTGCTTTTTTGATGAAAGTTTAAATTATTTTCTGATTGATTTACAAGTACATTTTCTATACTCTCTGATCAATAATAATAATAATAAATGATTCCTATTAATAGGTAGAATTAATCAATTATTTGATCGTACTAAAAATGGTCTCATAATTGTAGGTTAGTAGTAATTGAGGCTATCATATGCCCTCTGCCAGTAAGAAACTTCAGCTGTATAACTTCCAGGTCTGTTATATGAATAGCCTTAGTTTCAATAGATTTAAGATTAAACATATTGTTAATATAACTGGATTATAGTAAATAATCACATATACTGATCAATACATACATAGGTTTCAAAATTAGGGTTGTTATCAACAGTACTCAGACCCACATTAATACATTATATATCCTCCTTGGATATTAACACAGGCCTTTAATCTTGCATAAATACAACCCTATAGATGGTGAATACCATTCTGCAATACATTATTCCATATATTTTGCAATTATTGTTGCAATATGTTATAGTTAGGCTGACTGATTGTGACCAAAGAAATTGTCAAACATCTTCTTGAGCATCATGTGGATGGGCATTATCCTGTTGGCAGAGTACATCACTTTTCTATTACAGGAAATCAAGTTGACCTACCAGAATATATTCTTTGATGAATGTTCCATTATCATACAAATTGTCTTTCTTTGAGTAATGGCTTTACCTTGAAAGATATTTTATGTCTTATTTCCAGTTATAAAAGAAAAATTGGACATTATGTAAAAGTATACAATATTCACATGCTTTTCTCATTTGAAGTAAATTACTAACCATATTTTTTCTGTTTTTTTTCCAGCCTCCTCTTTCAAGCAGCCTTTAAATTTGCATGTGCCTACAATAGCTAATTTGAGCAAACATTTTTGAAAATTAAACTCAATAATTTATCAAAAGTTTCGGCTGATCCCAATTTGACAAACTTCTTGTCATTGAGTATTATCAACACTTTACTCACATAATCATTATGATACAAAATAACCACCCCAACACTTTATCAGGTTTTATAATCATTATAGATTTATTATGACATAAATATTTTGGAAAACATTTTTGCCAAACTTCAAACAAAAATACCCTCTTGTTTTACTGAAACTGGTGGAATGCAAACTCAAAATAAATGTAAATAAAAAAAAACTATAACTCAGTTGGTACTAAGAGATACAAAATTTAATCAATACTATAAAAGTAGACATATTAAAAAGAGGAGAAGAGGAAAGTAGAGAAAAAAACCCACAGATGCAGTAAATGTTAAAACGAAAAAACAAAAAAGAAAGAATTTTACAGATTCAGTTGACTGGTTTGTTTCTCTCTAAGCAGAATTTGATTGAGGAATTAAAATACACAATGTATACAATGACTAAAAGAAAAAACAGGGGAAAAGAGAGGATAAGAAATACACATATATTAATAACATATTGGCACACATATATTTATACTATAAACAAATCACACTGTGACCCAACAAGCATTCCTTTTGTTTACAAAAAGTAGACTGTTTCAATTTATATAATTTGTCTCAAGAACTTTCAAGTAATAGTCAGAATGTGATTATTTGAACTCTATCTTGATATTCCTCCTTCTCATTTAAATGACTATCTCCTTCAGCAGAAGGTTTCTTAGTTGACTTTCTTAAGTCATCTAAATTCACGCAATAATTTTTTATTACCCAATGATAGAATAGAAAAAAAATTAATGTAATATTCAATAATTTTAATCTGTATTATAGACAATCATAAAATGCTTATTTTGTAAACAATCTTTAAAACTTTTCTCTTATATCTTAAATAAAATTTTCTACAGGAACCTGAGGAATTTTTTTCAAGAGTTTAATACTCTCATAACACACAGTTAGGAAATAGAATCACAAATATTCATCTTAAGTTTAAGTTCTAATTATTTCAAACTGAAAATTTTTTATTTTTCATGTGAATGAAAATGGTCTGCACAAGATGATTATTCCTAGAAGTTTGGTTCCATATATTATAATCATTTTGAACTTTAAAAACACTAGGTGTACAATCTAAATAAATAAAATGTAAGGGCAGAAAGAAATCCTTGTTTCAAAATTACTTCCAGTCTTGCTTAGGTTGTTAAATATCTTTGGTTTTGCACTTCTTAACCTATTTTTAGTAGGTCTTTTTAATTGGCAGCATCAGTGTTTATACACTGTTAACTGATCAAGTATCAAAACCAATTAAATGTTCACATAATGGTTTCTGTTTATTTAAGATTACTAACCTAATTCAAGATACAAACAAGATAAGGAATAAATAAAAAAAAATTATTTTGAAAATTTTTCTTTGGTTGTTATTCATTTAATACTGTATGTTAGTTTCCTTTTTATGAAAAAACTAATATATAAAAATAATTGTACATGTATGATTTCTTGAATGTGTGTGCATCTGACAAAAATAACACAAGTGACAAAAAACTATAAAGGGAAAACAGAAAATATGTCTTTTTATTTTTTTTATTTTTTTAATCATTTCACTTCAAGTAAGGCAATAAAACCACTAAGAAAACACAAGGGATTACTGAATATGAGAGAATATGAGAAAAATAAAACATTATTAAGAAGAGAATACAATAAAAGAAAAGGAATTAAGAAGACAGAAGATAAAGTTTTGACATTGCATTTAAATATTTAAAGATCAAAGTTGACTGGAAAGCAAGAAGCTGGAAAAGAGTTCTACAAGTGAGAAGTGTGAGAGAAGAAACTGTTGTCACATATAGGGGATTAGATATTACAAAATAGATCATTAGCAACAGAGGTAGCCCAAGATATAAGCTTTAAAATGAACTATCTGGTTGTATAGTAACAAATAACAGAAAATATGACAACAAAATCTGAAGGCATATAGGAACAGCAAAAGATCGCTTCTAGAAACTATGGAAAGTATCAAGATATAAAAATATCATTATAAACAAAAGTTTGCTGAACTACTTTGTAATATCTAATCCCCTATATGGCAGTAAATGCTGGAGAATTTCCTCCCAGATAAAGAAGAAACCAGAAGTGACAAAGATGTGGTTCTATAGATGGATACTGAAAATACCATAGACAGAAGATGTGAGCAATGAAGAAGTTTTAAGGAAAGTGATTTTTTAAAATAAAAACCTTGATAGAATTTATTTATCAAATAATTCACTAAATGTACTTATACAAAATATTCAAGTCCAAACAAAAAGTAAGAAAACCAACTTGCTGGAAGCAGTTCACAGAATCATAATATAATATTGTTCCTCCTATATAGTAATGTATGCTAAACAATCTCCTTACAGAGGAAGAAGAGACTTGACACAACAGAAATATGGCTCTACAGAAGGATGATGAGAATCTCATGAACTGAACATGTGAGTAATAAAGGAGTTTAGGACACTTATCCTTAGAATCAAAAAGAGATAATTGAAATTTCTAGGGCACATAATGAGGATAGAGGGCTTGGAAAATTTGACACTCATGGGACATATGGAAGACAAGAGGAAAGCAGTGAATAACTTACCTAACAAGCTTGTTGGCAGAACAGGGATTAGGAGAGATAACAAAATGACAAACCTTACTAAGAGCTATAAAGGCCAGGAAGTTGTGGAGAACCATGATTGTCCACATCCTGAAGGGATACAGCACATAGAAGAAAAAGAAGACAGCCCAGTTGATGATATCATTTTGATATTGATATTAACTTGTATCATGTGATAATTTTGAGTTTAAACTTTTGAACAAATATTTTATTACAAATGCATTTTGATCTTTTAAATCATTGATAATAGTTTCTTTGTTTTTCTTCTTTAGATAAGAGAAAAATCAGTTGATCAGTTTGAGAAAATGGGACTTTATATATTGAAGAGAACAACATGTATTCTAATTCTCTCAGTAAATGTATTGCCAATCTCCTTTCTAAACTACCAAATATCTAAGCACTTGTTTATTTTTTCTCTACTGTGCACCAGCTTCCACACAACATTTTATTTGATACTAAGTCTTCTTATGCAGTGCTTTATCAAGTTCATATATGCATTTCTTTTGCCCTCATGTAAAAAAAAAGATATTTTTTTCTGGAAACTGAGGAAAACAAACATTATCTTCATTGCATTAAAGGAAAAGGGTCAGAAGCACTTTCTAATGTTTGCAGTTTTTACAAAGATACTCAAGTATTGTTTTTCAGAAAATCATGGTAATAAATGTCTTTATGATACATTTTTCTAGGGATGCAAAATAAAATTCTTGAATTTC
Source organism: Acanthosepion esculentum (assembly GCA_964036315.1). Classification (NCBI taxonomy): domain Eukaryota; kingdom Metazoa; phylum Mollusca; class Cephalopoda; order Sepiida; family Sepiidae; genus Acanthosepion; species Acanthosepion esculentum. The sequence goes on along the minus strand of OZ038487.1, from coordinate 74,953,575 downwards.
TTTTGTCTATTTCATTCTTTTTTGGTTGGACCTGGATTCCTTTTTACAAATATAATGAAAACAAAGATTACTGGATAAGCTATACATAGGTTAAAGAACACATTAACTGAAATATTAAGATAAAAACAATTCTTATCCTAATAATAAATTGTAGGATAACTGGGAAATGTCTACAACTGGTTAACAATAATAAAATAAATAAATTTTACATAAACTTTGGTATTGAGTTTTATCCTATAAAGATAATTTGTAATAATTTGAAACCAGTTATTTCAATGCTACATTTTAGACTAAGAAGCAGCCTGACTTTTGGCAAATCTTTGTAGGCAAACTCCTAACATGGATTATATGATTGTCCATCTGTAAAAACTTTTCATACAGGATAACTTGAATATCTGTCATGTAATGTTCTTGTAGAGAAAAAAATGGTTTATTTGTTCTTTTGCAAGTAATTCTAATAATATAGGTGATATAGTGCCAAATATTGATTTTTGTACTGACAAATAGATACTAAAATATCCTAATCTCAGGAACAAGAATCTTTCTCCAAACAAACACCAAAGAAAGAACAACTGAAAATCATAGGAAAATCCAATAAAAATATTACAAACTAAAAATAGTTTTTATTTCTTTGTTACAGATTTGAATCAATGAACAACAAAGAAAAAGGCAAGAAATTTTTCTCAGCATGTATTAAAGTTCTTTGTTTGTAATTGTTTGTTAAGATGAAAAGAAATGTAATTTCTCCACATGTATGTGTAAAAAAGAGAGGCAAGGGAGAAAGTGAGGAGGAAGAGTGTAAGTGTCACGTAGCTTAGTGAGAAAGACAGGCAAATGAGTAACGGAATCTCTTTGAAGCCATTTCATTAACTGATGTCACATGTATCTGTCTCTATCTTCAAAGGATCATGATGCATGTTTTTTATTGTCAACAAGAATGTCACCCATTAGTTGAAAAACGTAAAATATTTATTTTCAAAGGATTCATTTATTAACCAAAAGGATATGCAAATCCTCCAACTCTGAAACCATTTTTTGTCATTTGATGATCGATTGTCTTGGTGTTTATTTCTGTCTTTGCTTGACATATTAACATAGAAATATCACATTTTCTATACAATTCAACATATTCTTAATTATATTTTCTTGCTAACCAGCGAAGAAGCAGCATATATAATAAACTGGAGTAAATTCTCCCTTGCTAAAGAACCCAGACAGCTGGTTTTACACAGATAGGATTCCATACATTGCTCAGGGAATGAAATATTGCATTTGAGCTTTATGCTTTAATCTCCAGTGGCCAATGATAGTTATTGTCCAACTTATTTCCAAACTCAAGCAACTGATAGAGGGAATGAATGAAACTATTGAATATACTCTTACAGATTATAGATCATCATTTCTGTTGAGGAATGGCCTGCATCCATGTACATTATAGATATCAAGCTATTAGGATTTTGCAAATAAAAGAATAAAAAATTATAATGAAAATGGGACGAGTTTAAAAAATACCTTTACTATCATTTAACACTCATCTCATGAAGCAATTCATTTTTGATAATCGGGAAGGAAAATACAAAGTAAAAGATGAAATTCTAAAAAAAATACTGCTTATAGATATATTTAGTATAGTGAATCCTCTTTCTTTATCCCACACTACATATATAAAATGATATGTAACACTAAGCAGATTCATTGCTACTCCAGCAACCTTCATCATTAACTTGGGGTTACAACATTTTCACTGTCTTACCTACCACATAACAATCATGCTGAAAAATATTATCTTTCAGAAAAAGCACAAAGTCATAATGAAAAAATAGTTCATGGTATTCACTTTCACTCCAATAGGATGGCTCCAAGACTTTAACTCATATACTAGTTCCCAAGGACTTTGGAAATTCAAGTATGCAAATTTCTGTTCTCTAGGATTTCTCTAAGACACACATCTGACACTAAGAACTGTTCTATCTCTGTCCACCAGCCAGGACATCTTGACAAACCAAAAGTAAGATATGAATCTTACTTCCACAACTGATAAGCAACCCCCAATCCCTCGGACATTGTTCTTGAGGGACAGTGTGACAGATAGGAGAAGACCTGTTTCTGGGGTGCCAAGTTTCTATTTTTTAATTTTTTTTTTTTTTACTGGAATTACACCACCAACATCAGCCTGAATTGAGGGAACATTGGTAAAAACAGTCAGGGGATGGGCGATGGGAATGCTAAGTGAGTCATAGATAAACTAAAAGGATTTGGGGGGAGAAGAGGAGAAAAGAGAATGTCAAATCTCTTATCATATTATGAATGGTGCAAATGAAAAAAATACAAAACTCTTACTCTGGTGTGAAATTTGAAAGGAATTTACATTTATTTAAAGACATGAAAAATAATAATAGTACAGAACACAAAATTTACAAAATAAGCTTACATAAAATTTTCTTTTGTGTGCCCAACACTTAGACAAGATAACAAGTTCTAATGACAATTCTGTTGGCTCTTAAAAACAATTATTATTAACAAAAATGTTTACCTCAATTCATTCAACTGTCAAAAGGAGTTGAAAAGGTTGACAATTCACAGATATTAGTGGGTTTCTGGTTTGTTTAGGCAATAGTTAAATAAAAATCCTCTATTTTCATAAAAGTTTAAAAATCTCTAATTTTGTGACAAATTCCACTAACAACTATAGAAAGATAATTATATATCGCTCTAAATTTATAGAATTTTCTCTTTAATGTTTTTATTTCTTTTCCTTTTATTACTTCATTTTCTTTTTCTTCCAGTTTCTTTCTTAAAAGACTTTTAGATTTTTGTTTTGTTCAAATCTCAGAACCAGCCAATTTCTTCCTTGTGAATGTTAAAACTCTTCTACTTTCTTTTTCTTTTTCATCTAAGTTCAGCTTCCAAAACCAGCTGAGATCTTCCTTGTGAATGCCAAAACCCTTCTAGTCCTTAGACCAACCAAACTTTGTAAATAGCTACAAATCAGCTCTAAAATTGATTCAAAAATTGAAAAATAAGAGAAGCATAAATTACTTTTCCATTTGGTTAAAAAATCACATAATATATCTTTAAACCAGTCATGTTCAAAAATTTTATTTCGGTGGGTTTTCAGACCATCAAACTTCAGTGTCTTTTTTTACAAATTTTGAAAATCAAATTTTATACATGTATTTTTCATAAACCATCAGGCTTCATTTTGGCAGTTATTTGTTTTACGTGAATTTGAGCCTCACAAATACAAAGTTTTACACATCAAATATTATTCAAGCCATTTTTCACTAACCGTCTGGTTTCATTTTACCAGTTTCTATTTAAAGAATACATGTTAGTAACTTCTTTTAATAAATATTTTTTAACCAATCTCCTCAAAAATAAGAGTAATAAAGAAACTTAGTCTATTGTATTATTTTTTTATTTATCCATTAATTATTTTTATATAATTTTATATTCGTTTTTATGATATAAATTTTTATAAAACCACTCCTAATTTAACTAATACTCCTAATACAAACAATAACTACATCTACTTTGATATTTTGCTTATTTCCTCATAAAAAACTTAAAGAGATCCTAGTCTTTTATCACTACACAGATTTTACAACTAAACTGGAAACCAGCCACTATGACAAAATTTATATAGTTACACAGTTAAGAAATGAAAAGTTCCAATGTTGTTTCATACATTCTAATAAAAGCTAAGATAGCAAAGAATTACACTGATGCCCAAACAAGAAAACATCTGGTCATTGATATTAATTGTCTTAGAAATGAAAACTGGCACATATCTTCTCTACAGTACATTCCCAATGACATGTGCTCAAAAATCCAAGCAGACACAGTTTCTATTGCCTTGCTTAACTCACTACCTCTAATCTCCTATAATGATACCAACTATCAATGTAAAATGCTTCAAGATAAATATTTCAACAGGTTGTATCTGGGATTTTTCAAGTCCCACAATATACAAATACAAACTTGAACTCTTTGACCAGTGAGCTAATTGGTAACTCTAATTTAGCAATAACATCACTACATCCTCAATTTCCTGAATCAAACATTAATTATTTGCTCTATACAAATTAATAGCACACTTTTTACATATGCTGCAGATACATTATCTGAGGTAGAAGACCAAATTTATATACCCACTCATTCAGTGTACCTAGTAGAAGTGACTTATCTATCTTTACCGGGTCAGCCTTGGTATGCTAGTAGATATCCATTTGCTAATGTCTGTCAGTAGTAATGAAAGCCTCTTCATTAGCTTTTTCAGAGTAGTGAGAATTTCTTGCATTTTACAGATTTGTTTTTCATCTTTGTCCAAAATTTCTAGACATGCTAGAGTTTAATTTGTATCAGGAACTCTGCTGTTAAGGATGGTAATGTCACTCATAAAAGCTACTATTATGGTGATTGGCTATTTGTTGCAAAAACTGGGCAATCAATACTATTGCTAGCACAAATGACAATGGTGACATGGCAGTCTCTATTAAAGTATCAACTTTGTGAGGCTGTATACTGTTATAAATTTATCGATGGATAATAAGTGCAATAGAGCCAAAGTGATACATTATGAGTCTTGATAACTTATGAGTAGATACTTTCACAGATTGGCGATACCTAAGATTTAAAATAACATTTTTAAAAATGAAAATTCTTTCTGTCTATATTTCTGAGATGAGGTATGTACATTATTTACATTATATGAACCTATTGTCCTCATCTTTGTCGCCATATTTATTACAATGTTTTGGCCAGTGTGCACCCTGGCCTTCTTCAGGTGGTTGGAATGTCAAATTGAACCCTTTATTTCACTCACTGGGGTAGACTGTTCTAATTCCATGTGCCATGTTTAACAGACGTCAGTTATCAGTTATCTCCTGTTAATTTCCCTCTGAAAGTTCTCTACTGCCACTTATAAATTCTCTTCCAATTCTGCATTCTGCTTTATCTTCAAATTGAGTGAAGAGAGGAGGGATATTACCCTTATTTTACATACAGAACCACCAGTAGTCATGAGAATCAAATTTGTGAGAGACAATACAGTGCTTCATTCTGGGACGTGGGAGCCGGGTTTGTAAGTAACAAAAACAGGTTGGAGTGAACAAACTGTGAGTGTTTCCCCTGACCTTATGGCACCATGGAAAGAATGATGGTGGTGGAATTCCTTTTTATATTTTCCAACTCTCTCGTTAGTCAGAAAATATATTCTTATCTCTGATAAGAATCAAGGCCTTGGGAGCCGGTTTTGAAAGTAAAAAGAGGTTGGAGAGAGGATCGAAAAAATAGCGAGAATGTGAACTTGTAAAATTGTTGTTCTCAAATTAAATTCCAACATAAGTCCTGAATGTTTCATTAAAATCCAACTATCATTTGATTTTTGCAAGAATTTCCAAGTCAGTGTGTTTTTTACCATAAAAAAGATGCTAAAATTTCCTATACTAATCTTTGCCCCCTGCCCATTGATGCAAGAAAAATGAGATTTTTAACCAAAATTTAGAATGTGCTAGAAAGGATTTAAAATTTAATTAAATAATCAAAAGATACTTTGCTGTTTCTTCTTAATAATAACGTAAAACTTTTGATTATAAAACTTTGTTTTTACCAAGTTTGAGGCCTTTTTTCATCATTATATGCTCTTTTTTCAGTGAATTAGTGGGGCTTTTTTATGACACTGTTAGTTAAATTAGGCTAAAGAATGTTTATGTATTTTCTCATTTTTTTCTCTTGCATAATATAATTGTATCGCAAGTTATGCTAGCATAATTTTGGTGAACCTAGAATACCCACCATTTGTACTGAATGATTGATATACTTATTTGATATGAAAGCAGTCAACCTGAAGCATAGCATGCTAAACAGGATCTTCTTTTCAATGTTCATTAGTGATGACAACCCAAACTAACTTAACAACCTCACTTAAGCTTTCGTTAGAATGAACATGCAACTCACCATCCATCAATCCACCACTCCTTTGACATCATGTTACTAGGCTTATCTAAACAGCTCCATAATATGATGAGCACTCTTTCATATATTTTGTACAATCTGTATAAGATACTGTAGAGTTCAGGTGCACTCTCAACATTTGCCTTGCAGACCACAGCCTTAATCTTACTCAGTTATAGACATATTGAGCTAAATGCCCAGTCTTTTAGGGAAGACCACGCCATTCATCTACAGCAACAAGTCAGTCTGAACACATGCTCATTTTGCTCTTAGAAACTCAGAAGCTCACCATTTTTAGAAATTCACTTGCAGAACTTAATTAGGTCTTTAAGAAAAAGAAACATGCCTCTTAACATGATTGTCTGATCACTTTCAAATATTCTATTTTTGGTAATGCAAGAATCTCTTTCATAAAAGCAAAGAAGCCTGTTAGAATCATCTCAATAACCTATCTACTTAATTCTTGTCATAGCCTGTTTAACCACACTTTAATTTCTATTAAGTAAATCTGATAAATCATGTTGCAAAACTACTTTAAATAATTTTCTACTTTTCCAATATTCCTTTCAAAGCAGAGACATTAAGTTCACTGGATTATATATCTTTTCACTGGACATATTTTTTCAAATCATTTCATCCCAAGTAAGTAATGCCACTAAGGGGTTACTGAGAGTGAAATAAACTGAAATCATGTTATTGAGGAGTAAGAAAAAGAAAAGAAAAGGATAAAAAAAGATAGATGATGATGATGATGATGATGATGATAATTATTGACATGGTATTTAAATGTATTAAGATAATAGTTGATAGAAAAGCAAGAAACCATGAGATGCAAGAGAAGAAATTGTTAACATAGATATTATGGTTATATCTATCAATTTTAACAGTAAAATGATGTGACTAGCTGCCAATCTAGTACTGCACTTAAATTGTTGAAATCAAGATACCAAAGAGGAAAGCTCATCAGAATAATTACCATGAAAATATTTATAAAAAACACAAGGAAGTTATGTTACAGCAGTGAGAAAGTGACTGAAACCGAGATACCAGGTTAGGGCCAATAACATTGCAGATTCTTCTTTCAATTTTGTCAAAAATGCCTCTAGATATATAGCAGAAACACCAGACCAGATGTGGCAGTAATATTCAATGAATGGTACACTTTTAAAGGTGTAAGATTCAGATGAGAAAAATTGTTTAACACAACACAGTGAAACAATCTTTACAAGCAGCAGACCTATCAATTGATTAAATATAATTGTTCCACTTCATATTGGGGAAAACATTAGATTGGGAAGGCACAATGAGTTATTCTCTTGGTGGTCATCATCAGCCATATGGATGGAAGGCAAAAAAGTTTCTCTAAGATAATTAAAAGAAGGAAATTCCATTTTCTAGGCATTAAAATTAACAAGCTATTTCTTGTCCCACTTAACAACAGACTAAAGGTTATTTTTAAGATCAGCTGTCAATTTGACTATACCAAACTTATCAGACTTATCAGGAGTAATTAGTTATGTCATCAGCATAGATAATGTGTTGAGAACTGATGCCATTAGAAAGGTCATTGATGAAAATTAGAAATAAAGTCCAAAAGATAGAGCCCTGAGGTACACCTGCATTAATGTAAAGTGATCTAGAAGAATGATAACTTTCTTGAAAACAAGACCTACAGAAGAGGATTTCCAACAAGTTGGAATGAAACATGCATCAAGGCATTTATTGTAGAGCTTAGAGAGCTTAGATACCATCAATTACACATGCTTAGTGGGGATCAAGCAGAAACCATGGACCAAGTTATAGATACATCACAGAGTAGAGACTTAGTTCTAAGTGGAAAATCAGGCAAAGATATTCCAGATGTCAAGAGTAGAATTGGAAGAGAATTTATAAGCTTTTATAAAGCTTATAAATTCTCTTCCAATTCTGCATTCTGCATTTATCTTCAAATTGAGTGAAGAGAGGAGGGATTGAGGAATTACCCTTATTTTACATACAGAACCACCAGTAGTCATGAGAATCAAACTTGTGAGAGACTATAAAGTGCTTCATTCTGTCAGTGAATAAAGACTTAGACTCATTGAGGATATGTTTGCAATTATTATGTGCAGATACAAAGAGGTGTCTGTTATGATCATAGCTATCATGTTGGTATAGCCAGAAAAATGATTCCTCTAGATTATAATGGCTGAATAGGCAGGTGTAAACCAAGGATAATTCAGAGATTACAAATCACTGAATAAATTCTAGATCTTCCCTCAGTCTACTAACATTAAGTGCTGCTTCTCTTAACAGCAACTAATTTTTCTTTGTTGAGTCTTTAAGTCTAATCAAATTCTCCAGCTTTTTTCAACAACATACTGTATCCATAGTCATATAGTCCTACTATGAAGAGTTTAAGAGGAATTTCCAGGCTGTTATTTTTATGATAAAAAATAAGGCATAATAATAACAGAAGTTAGCAACCTATCTTTCTAAGCTGACTTTCCAAGAGGCACCAAATATCTTTGAAATAAATCTTATATTATAATAGGGAGAAGAACAGTAAAATATATAATCCAGTGTTCTTGTTAATTATTTTTATTTTTACAAAACAGTGCTCAATGCAAATCTACAGAGAATAAATATTATAAATTTACTAATTTAAAAATATGGTTCCATCACCATCACTACACAGGAATGTTCATGATTCAAAAATAGAAACTAAAAACTTAAGTAAGTTAGTTTTGTGTATTAATTTCTATAATAAAGCTCTAAAAGATAGTGGCTATAAAAGCCCAAAACAAACTTACATAAAAAATTAAAATGGAAACGATAGAAAAAACAGAAGTACAAAAATAATTTGGTATACACACCATACAACCAAATGGTAAAAAACAAATTAGGACAAAAATTCCTTGCATTAATCGTTAAATATTTTCCTAAAGATAGTAAACTCAGTACTATTTTCAATAAAAATACCCTAAAATTAAGTTACAGTTGTACTGAAAACTTAGAAAAAATTATTAAGAAACATAATGCTAATATCTTGAATAAACACTAAGATCAAGACCAAAGAAATTTAGACAGTATAATAATAAAAAGAGATGAAGATAAACAAAAATTATGTAACTGCAGATATCCTCATAACTGTTCTCTTAATAATAAATTTTGCACTGAATCATTAGTGTACCAATGCAATATCTCATCTGTTGAGAATCCAGACAATGTAAAAGTTTACATTGGATGCACAAGGCATGAATTCAAGAAATGGTTCAACCAACATCAAAGTTCTTTTAGGATAAATAAATACCAAAATCAGACATCCCTACTGAAATATATCTGGCACTTAAAAGAAATCAATAAAACACCTACTGTGAAATGAAAATTAATAAGAATAGCTACAATATGTAGGTCATTAAATGACCTATGTCCTTTGTTCATACATGAGAAACTTTACATTATTAGGTTTATAAAAAATAAAAATTTACTTAATCAAAGAAATAAAATAGCTATTCTTTGCTGACATTGTCAAAGATTTTCCTTAAATAATGTATGAAAAAAAAGCTGATAAATGAAATATACATATTTATATTTGGTATTTAATAATAATTTTTAAATAATTTAAGTAATTCTATTACATTTATTTGTTTTAAAAGAAATATAGTCTATTAGTAATTAGAATTAGGAATAATATTTTAAAATTATAGTTCAATACAGTGTTCTCATATACAAACAACCCTTTTAGAAAAAATCACATTTTTGACGGGCAGTACTAAGCATATGTAAATTAATGAAGTGAGGAAAGTGAGGGGGGAGAGAGACATGATTGAGTTAGATGTAAAATTTCTATTTTCTCAAATTTAAATTGTTTGAGGAAATCCAGACATTGGCACATTAAATCGGTTAACTTAACGGAAGTTATATATTGATATAGAGGGGGGAGAGGAGAAAAAAGACATAAAGAGAAAAAGAGAGAAAGAAGTCATGAGAGAAAGTGTATGCATGGTGGAAAATGTAATATATGAGGCAACAATTTTCCCCAAAGAGAATATGGAACAGAAGAAAATATACATAGGAATATCGGCGGGAAGTTGGAAACATCGATTTTATAACCATCGCCAGTCCTTCAAAGATAAATTTAAAAAGAATCAAACGGCACTGTCAAAGCATTATTGGGATTTGTTGGAGGGTGGCTTAACCCCGCAAATAAAGTGAAAGATCATCTTGAGAGCCAGAACTCCAATAAATTTCAGAGACAGATGCGACTTATGTCTAAAAGAAAAGATCCTCATAATAAAACATAAAGATCCGGATGTATTACTAAACAGACATAATGAACTAATTTTTAAATGCCGACATAAGAACAACCTCAACCTAACGAAATATATTTAGAAGTAACTATATAGGAAGACTAATATTACATGATCTTTATTTTTTTGCTTTTGGAAAGGTTGATATGCACATATGAATGTGAACACATAACTGTATGTATATAACTATGTAATTGAACTGGAACATTGATACGTCTTTTGATATGTATATGCTTTTATTATTTTTCTATTACTCAACAATTTATTTGCTCACTATTTTTGCATAATAGAAACACAATTATTCAATACTTTTTATCTGATGTGAGCATGTATGTTTATTTCAGATACAGTTCTTTATTAATTCAAGTATTAAATACAACTAACTTTTTTTGATTGCATTATATAAAAAAATATGTGAATATGTACATTTTACAATTATAATTTTACAGTTTGGATTTGTATATTTTTCAATGATATCCAATCAAATATACAATCAAACTTTTTTGATTTATATCTATTACAGTCTTGTGTGTCTGATTTGAAAGTAAATGAAGTCAAATACTAAGATTGACACTTGAAGATTTTCAGCCAGCTCTACATTTCTCAAGTAATTATAATGAAAATATCAGGTAAAAAATTTATTTTCATATTGGGTACATAGTAAAAACAGGCTAAAATAGTATCATGACAAATATATGGTTTGTAAAGTTCTATCAGATCACTCATTTGGAATAGCCTTTAAACTGAACTGCAGATAACTTAATTCAATCCTCTTTCTTTTCATCATATAAAGAAATATTTATGCAGCTTACAGTGTGGCGGAAATTTTGTCAATCAATGTCAGATGTTACCTTTGAGAAAAAGTTAAGATTTTAAATGCTGATTTCCTGACAGACAATTTCTCCCTACTTGTAATATTAATGCATCTTCTATTTCTCCATTTTGGATTTGAGCCATGGCAAACTAGGTTTACTAAGAAAGAATACATCATTTTGTGATTAGTGAGCTAATCTAGCAGATTGTTACTTATGAGCAATATGTTTAGTATTACTGGACACCTAACTCTTGTGGCTTTGTGCCAAATAAGCTGTAGTGATCAAAACAAGATCTAGATTTAAAATTCAATTGCTAAGCACTGACTCATTGATTTTGTTAGAAATTAAAAAGACTCAAATTTACAAACTTTGCTTAACACACATGCAAAAGCAAATCCAAAACAAAACTCGTGAAATTTCACACCTTGATGCGAAATGTTTTTCAGACAATAGAAAACTAGGAAACATTTAAAAACAAAATTCAAATAATCTTCAATTCTCAGAAACAAATTCTTTTTGCGAGCCGATGCAAAGTTTGTTCGTTGTTCAATGGAATCATATCTGGGAGTAAATTCGCAAATGACCTTTTCAAGCCCCACAAACAAAATAAAAGATGGGCAAGTTCGCCTGTCACCAGAGAGAAGGAGACTAGCGTATTAACATGTCCCAACACAAGCATCAAGCAATCGTTACTATTATCTCTACCTTTCTCCCTCACCTCTTTTATACTTGATGAATGGAACATTTTAAGACTAAGTGGTTACTTCAAAGACATTCCTACCCTACGATAATGCTCATACATGCATACATACATCCACACATACGTTCCTGTCTACTTACACAAAAACTCATTCTTGCAAGGACTACTACGAACATTTTGACAACCTTGTATCAACCAAAATACATTAATTTTATTTGTAGAGACCTTAATTGATTTATATGTATATAAATTTGTTGTTTCACTTTACAATTTGATTTTCTTGTTTTATACTCCTCTTATGGAGGGCTATCTAACTAACAAGGCCAAATCAAACTAATCTGTTTCAACACTCATACACTTCACTATAACTGATAACCCACTATAAATTGGTGAACCCTGGCATCCAAACAACAATTTTCAACCACAAAAACAATCGCAGAAAAAGGATACGATACTGAACAAATGGTCATCAATCAGGATCCATCCATACAAGCTGTGACCATCAAAACACCCGTATTTATTGAATCCAATGTAATCAACTGGTTTACTATAAGGCTTGGAGAATATCCAAACTGCCGTCGCTGTACTGGAGAGGTCGAGACCATTGGTCACGCCTTCTTTCATTGCAAGGCGGTAGTGCTGTTGTGCAGGTTTGTTGAAGGCCTCATGGTTCGCATGATGCAGGGAAAGTTCTTTGTCCTTGAGGCCAGTTCTGTTTGTAGCAATGTGGTGCCACAGATGACGAAGGCTGAACATTATGTGTTCCGTTGCTTACTAGGTGTTATGAGAGTCGTGATTTGGACGACGCGTCAGAAGGAATTCTATGAGGGCGAGAAGTTCACTTCTTCCCAACTGATCTTGTTCTTTAAGCATCAGCTTAAAGTCAGGATTAGGACGGAAAGGTGGCAGCTCACCTCATCAGAATTTGGCAAAAGTTGGGTGAATCTTGCGCGTGTGTGTCGAGTAAAACGGGCTGACTTGGAGTGGCATTTTGATGCCGGTTAGGCATCAGGATATTGTTTTCCTGGGTTGAACTTGGGCAACCGATCCCTGGATTTAGGCTAGAATAGGTTTTTGGTTTTGATTCTTTAGTTTTTTCTTTTCTATTTCTGTAAACTTAGCTAGGGTGTGTTTGCTCATTGGCCCCCCTTTTTTTCTGTCCCCTTTTCTTTTCCTTTAGTTTAACTCCCCATCCCCTCCCTCGTTAGGTGATCAGTGATTTCAGTTCTCTGGTGGATGCAGGGCGCCTTTCGTTTCGCGGGTGTGTTTTTTCGTATTTGTTGTTGTGTCTGAATCAGTGCGTGTGTGTGTGAGTGCTTGGGATGGATGAATGTTTTCTAGATTTTTGAAGTCCCGTATCGATTTCGTCCAGTTAACTAGTTTTACTGTCACATTTAGGATTTGTGGGTTTTTTTTTTATTACTAACAGGATTTTGTTTATTTTCTTGTAAATAATTTTAAGTCACATTGTATATAATCATTGGGGTTTCTTTTAACTTATTATTATTTTTATCACCCCCCAGACATTATTTGTACACATGGGGTTAATTAGGATTTTCATTGAGACAATGGGGTATTTTGGTGGATGTAGTAAGAACGGTAAGCATGAATGTGTTGTTTTGATGGTAGGAATATTGTTTGGTTTGATTGAGTCAGTGGTTGAGGCTATCTAAGTTTAAAATTAAGACAAATGATGACTGTCCTTTTTCTCCACCCCCTCTTTTGGCCTTGTGCCACATTTGTTGTATTTTTCAGCAATAAATATTGACGCGTCTTTGCTGGTGAGAAGTGAAGGTTGGACGTGTAACCCCATTTTGTCGTTTCTACATTGGTTGTTGGACTGTTACGTCGGACTATCGTTTTAACTGTTATTTGGCTACAAGTGTTGCGGTCGAAAGATGGAAGAAATCTATTGCAGACATTTGTTGCCACTTTAAGTTGACAGTTTTTTGGGGGTTTCTTTTACTACTACTTGTACACTGGTGAAAACGGAGGCTTGACATGAAGGATAATTGGAGCAGGTTAGGTGTGGACATCACTCATCATGGAAGTGGACACTATCTTACACTTATTGATTGTGTTCCCTCATGATTTGACATCTGGCACCCCCTGAGTCGGCAGGACTCAGCAAGTGTAATATGCCAGCTGGTGTTCATATTTTATGAGTTTGGCCCAAGGGTTGAGATCCTGACTGACAACAGCACTGCATTTATAGTTGAGAGAAGCCACAGAAGGGTAAAAACCATTGCAGCTAGGAAACAATGTTCCATACCAGAGGTAGTCTACTGGTATAATGTCACACCAAAGGACAGTGTCTCAATCTCAACAGTTCCGGCCAATGTCATACACACCTACAACGTCTGGATACAGGATATTGATCCAGTGGACATACCAAACTGCAGGATGTTCCAGGGACAGTTCCAGGTGGGGGATACTGTATGGGTCTGAATTCTACACAGCAGGTGTATGGGTATGTCCAGGATGGGCTGGATGACTGGAATCAACAGTCCCCACTTGGTGCTTGTTGATGGAACTCCTCATCATGTAAAAAACTTGTGCCATTTTTCGAGAGGGCATGTGCCATTCAGGGACACTAGTGGCTCATCAAAAGAAAATAAGCCATTGGAAAGGCTAAGGGTGGTATCACTAGATGATACCTCTGACACCACTAATTTGGATAATGACGAACTGCCTGATGATGGGCTTGGATTTAATTTGTCCCAAGAAGAAGCCAGAGCTCCCCCACTCTGAAGGAGTGCCCAGATAAAGAGGTGTGCACCCAGCCGCACTTTTTGTGATGAGAACATGGGGGTGGGGAATGTAATGAAGGAGATGCTAAGAGAAGGCATTATTCATCTGCTGCAAAAGATTTGCGTGGTAACATGCATTGTTTGTAGCCATAAGCAGAATTGATTTCAGTTCGATTTGAACTTGAGCCTCACATTAACTAGCTGAGGTTGATTTATCTGAGTAGAACGAACATGCAATCCAGGATGTTGGAAGAGTGACGTGATTTGCATATCCATATGCAAATTTAATCCAAACACCCAAATCAAGTACTTTGTGATACAATAAAAGAACGAACAAGATTTACACCAGGGCAGTGAGGAAAAAGGTGTTCTTAACAGTATTGCTAAAGACAGCCAGGGTGTGCAAGAATCTGAGACATGCGACCATGTTTCTTTTCTTTTTTCTTTGCTGTGCTTTCTTTTTACTTCAACAGACCAAGGTTACTCACTAGCTGTTGCAGTAACAGGGACTTCAGTGTTACTACCCAAGCCTATGGTTGGAAAGGACTCTATGGCGTTTACCAATGAAAAGGTTCAGCAATTAGCACAAGAGATGATAAAACTCGAAATAGAATTTCTCACTGAATGATGCCTACATCAAAGCCTTTCATTCTCCAAGAACTAAATAAATGTACATATGTCTGGCCGACAGAGTGTGGTGCTCTTTAGAAGCCCCTTACACTGGACCATTTAATGTCATAAAAAGACATGAAAAATATTTTGTTATTGAGCTCCATTAGGGAAATCATCAAAATGTGTGCTTGGACAGACTGAAGCCTGTAACACAGTCAAAAATAGCTCTGTCTGATCCAAACTTAAAGGGAATGGCAACAACTGATAATGATACTCCCACATAAACTATCAGCCAAGAAAAATATCCCAGATGAAGACCCCACAAGATTAGGCAATTTCAAGCTTAACTTAGAACCACATGCTCAGGAAGACAGTTAATATTTTCTAAAAAGAATGAATTTATGTATTTCTAGCAAATAATGTGTTTATACAGTTCTGCTTTTGGGTGAGGATGTATTGTGGGAGAATGAAAATAAACTAATAAATAAAATAATAATTAAAAAAATAAAGAATTTCATTTTCCCATAATGAAAAAGGAAACCAAAAAAGGTTTCCAGTAATGTGTGAATTTTATGACCCCCACTTCCAGAAAGGAGATGATCATTCTCTTCAACCATTGAATTTGGACATGTTTGATAGCCATCTCAAAAAAAGGGAGATTTGGTCACCCTCACTCAATGTCAGACTGACAAGAGGTCAACCATTCTCCACACATTTGAATCTTTGTACCCATATATGTCAATAAACATTGGCAAGTCATTTTCTACTCAAGGCTTTGTTTTGTTTTGTTTATTGCATTCCATCGACATTGAACTTCTGTTAGCATCACAAAGTCAAATACAACCTTCCACAGGCAAACACATATATTCGCACAACTTGTTTAATAATAAAATAAGAATATAGGTATCAGTTGAAAAATCTTTTAAATAAAAATAAAATCTATTCAAAATAAATGCAAATGTTACAAAATGTGTATTTAAATTCATTTTTTAATAAACAAATTAATTTTCTCAATTGCTGATTTTATTTTTAACTTGACAGTTTGATTGATTTCTTTCTTATTTTTTTTGAAAATTATAAAATTTTAAAATTATATTTTTAAATAATGTATTTGTCAGTTATTCAGTAAATATTTCATTGACAATGCAATAAACCAGCATTTAGTTTGAATAAATACTAATTTTGTTTTTGTTATTGACTTAAATTAATCATAACAGATCAGAATGAATGACAACAGGGAAGAGAAATGTTAATAAAAGTTGAAGAATAAAATCTGTTTTAATATAGGGAATTTAATTTCATGCAATTTTTCTATTTATTAAACCTAATCTGTAAAATAATTTAAAAAATGCAAAAATACTAGATACAAGGGTAGACCAATAAGTTTATAGCCTAATTATTTGAATTTTTATATGAAATTTGCATTGTATAATGTTTATTTGTGTGTTTAATATTTATCACTGAATTAAGTTCACTGAAAAGTAAGGAAAATTATGTTGAGAAATAATTTTTTGTTGTATAGAACAAATGTTCCTGCTTGAAACTAGCATTTTATTTTTTGATCGACATGGACAGTAAAAAAAGAAAAGCTGAGATAGACTCTAGGAGAAATATTTATTAATAGCTTATTGTAGAGGTGATAGGTTTTTTTTACAATTTAAAATAGTACATTGTGTGATGAATTTAACTTTCTCCTACTTTTTTAAAAGTTCATATTTCTTTTAGAAAAATTTAAAAGAATAATGGAGCTTTCTTCATTTGCTATCTGAAATGATGCAAAATGAAGAAGCAGTTACCACTGATTTATAAGGGAACATTTTTTAGCATTCCTAGAACCCTAAAATAAGCCTCTTCTACTTCTGCCTGCCTTAGTTGTTAACAGTTGGGATTCATCATTTTTTGTGACTGATATGGCACACTTGAAATATGGCAATATAATGGACTGATAAACCTTGTGCAATTTTATATCATAAATTTCTTTTTAGACCCTGAAAATCTCCAGCAAATTTTGCCTAAATCTGTGCATCCTTCTTTCAAAATTCAAATGATAACTTTTTCTGCAATCATCACAGCACTGTCAGTCATTGTGAAAAACATCATACAAGTTTAATTTTGGAGATGTGTGAATGCTCCAAACATTTCCCATATAAATTAACAATTCTTGTTTTATATTAATTTGGCTTATAAAAGATTTCATAGGAATACTCTACTTTCACAGAGACAGGGAAAACCTGTATTAGGATCTTTTACATAATTTTGTTTTATTAAGAATTTATTTTACAATGAAAACTAGACACATGTAGGAAATGCAAGAAGTATCATAAACAAGTGTCAATTTGATTACATTGGCAATTAAAGCTAATCCTTAAGAGATTTTTAAATATTTAAGAAAAAAAAATATACACATTTATCATGAAAAAGTAAAATAATTTAGACAAAGTTCTTTAATATCTTTATTATTATGAGAAATGTAGCTGCTGCATTGCCATCATTACTTTGCAAGCAACTATCCAACTTCATGCAGGATGTGCTTTTGTTCTCTTATTTAACCATTGGAATAATTCAGTTCTATTCCTGGGTTTCTGTGACTCTTTCTATTCTTGTTATAGATGGGGAGCCCTTTCTAATGTTATCTGTAAAATAAACTATTTTATGTTTTTATTAGATATTTATCTTTACCAGGTTGAATTACAAGCAAATAATTTGATCTTCACTGGGTGCCCCATACAAAATTCACCATTAAATAACCCAACAAGGGTTGACATGTCATAAAATTAACCAACCTAACCTAATAATTTATATTAACTGATAAATTAAAGTTTTTTCTAGTGCCTAGATTGATAGAAGTAGAAACTGCTTAAAATTGATAATATATGAAAACATGTTGGTAATATAAAAACATGTAGTGGAATGATTATATTGAATTAATTACAAAGTCTGTTGCTATGAAAGTTGGTTCACTATATTGTGCTAGACAATTTTTCTTGTCTGAATCTATTTTAAACATTTATAAATCTACTATTCACCTATGTATTGAATATTGCTGCCACATCTGGCCTGGTGTTTCTGTTATATATCTATAAATTTTTGATAAAATCCTAAGAAGAATTTGCAATGTTATTAGTCCTGACCTGGCATCTTGATTTCAGTCACTTTTCCACTGTCAAAACATAGCTCCCTTGAGCCTTTTTTAGAAATATTTTCATGTTAATTAATCTGATAAGCTTTATTTTTGGTACCTCAACATTAATAATTTAAATGTAGTACTATATTGACAGCTCAATCACATAATTTTACTATTAAAATTGCTAGTTGTAAACCTGTTCTTTTACTGTCCTTTCTGTTTCTTTCACTCTCTGTAGCTCCATGCATCTCACTAGTTTTTATCACCTTGTTTAGGGTGAAATGATTAAAAAAAAGCATTCTATCAACTCAGGTCAATGCAATAAGAGTATTGGGACTAAGGTGCATCAAACTGTTTGATTTCTTATCTTGTGCGTTTACTTTTACATTTAAAGATTTCTTTTCTTTCTCATTAGAGACAAAACATAATTAATTACAATTACAAAGTGAACAATATTTATGTTTGAAAAATATGCATGAATCATTAATGTCATTACAAGAATCTTAAAAATAAGATCAGAGGCCAAAATTGGTCAATTCATGGCAAAAAACTTTGGTGATTTGAATACCTCTGACTAGAACAGCAGTGGATGCTAACAGCTAGAAAAGAATTTTAAACCTTAAGTATTCAGTTAATAAAAATTAACTGATTAAAGATATTTTAATACTGTATAAGTATTAAATATGAAGTTTTTCCAAAAAATCATATTTATAATTTCAATGCGAAGCAAAATTTGAGATTGACTGATTGTAATGAAAACTTGGGTCTGCAGAGTCCACACTGAGACATTCTGGTTTAAGGTATTTGTTCATAATTACATTCAATAAATTGTAATGAAAACTCAGAGTCTAGTTCAGCTTAATGTGCCTTTATTGAACGTAACTTAAGAGTCTTGCTGTTTTGGCTAAGACAGTATGACTTATTTATACAAATCATAAGACAGGAGAGTTGTCTTACCACATTCTCCCTAGCTTTATTTTCTCTTAGTCTGACAGAAAATCATCCGAGTGACTGGGTTGCTTGACAGTTCTCTAGGATTGACTCTGGGCTTTCAGGTATTATGGAAACAGTCGGCTAGAAGTATTTTGTCTCTTATTGTTTTTGTCTCCTTGGAGTGGTATGCTCCAATTCTGAAAACTGATTATCAGAGTCTGTGGCAATATGCTATCATTTTGATGGAGCTATTCTGGTGTCGATCTCTGAATCGGGTTCTTGTTCCTCAGGAGAATCCACTGGCATTGTGCCATTGTTACTATCTGTTATGGTCTCGATTAGGACCAAGGAAGAACAACACTAACACAAGAGTAGAAATAATGAAGATATATTACACGGAATAATAATACAAGATGTGGATTTTTTTTGTGTTTAGTATGACTGTCAGTCTGGTTTGGAGTGAACTACTATCGGCTCGACTCAATTCGTCCCTCTCTCTTGAGAGGCATAGTATATATAATGTTAGGAAGAGTTCATTCTGTAGTTATAGGTAAGGACCCATAACACCCCCTCCCAAACTTTTACCTCACAGGGGGTCTTTAATATTTTTTCCTCTTCGGATTAATCATCAAAGGCTCTGTAATTTTTCTTTTTCTGCTTGATTTCCATGGTTCTGAAATTGCTTGAGGCCTTTGCATATTGAATGTGTCAAATATTGTGTCCATTACTTCCTCCTCTTCCTTAGACCGTTAGAATCCTCTAACAGCCTCTTTCTGATCTGATTTAAGTGCCTTTTATGTGAGAACTTCGGACCCTGAATTATGTAAATCACGTTCCCGATTCGTTTCTCTATTGTACCTGGCTTCCAATAGGATGTGTTGTTTTTGAACATTTAAAAAAAAACTTTCTCCCCTGGGTTAAATTTTCTTTTTGGTACAACAATTGTTGGTGATTGCTTTGTCTGTTTTGGTAGTAATTTTGTCGAATACCGATCTAATTTTTTGGGTGAACATTACTTCTGCTGGCGATAATGCCGATGGCGTAGTACTGTTCGGTGTAATTCTATACACTTGCAAGAATTTTTGTAAAGCCTTTTCTGTTGGTACGTCATAAGATTTCCTTAGTGCTCTTTTTAATGTATCTACAAACCTCTCCGCTTGCCCGTTTGATCTTGGGTGATAGGGCGGGGATTTGATGTGTTTCACCTGAAAAGTTTCACAAAATTCTTGAAAATCCGCAGATGTAAATTGTGTCCCATTATCGGTGACTAAACAATCAACCACTCCGAAACGAGCAAACAGCTTCTGAAGACAATTTATTGTAGCCTCAGAAGTAGATTTTCTACAACGAAATACTTCTTGCATTTGTCCACCATATGTATAATATCTTGATCAATTCATTCCTGTGTGGCCCATGTGAAAATCCTTGAGGATTCGTCTTTGTAGCGTTTTCGGGGTTACTACTCTTTCATTATATAGCAGAACATTATCACATAACGAAAAACTGTCTGATATATGCTTATCTTTTCCTACAATTTTTGTTTTCGTTTCTTTTATAAATTCGTCATTCACTGCTTCGTTTCTTATTTCCTGTAATGTGACGGAGAAGTCTCGAATTGTACTACATAATGATGTTCTAATATCTTCCTCATATCGTAGAGCTGCAATTATGGAATCTTCTAATGGCTCCGTTTTCTTTGGTATTAGTCTCGAAAGACCATCTGCATGCCCAATTTTGTTTGATGGAAGATACTCCAATTTAAAGTTATATTTTAATAAAATCGTCCCCCCATCTTAGCAATCTATTAGCAGTGTAGATAGGTAGACCTTTCTTTGATCCAAATATTGTCAATAACGGCTTGTGGTCCGTCTGTAAGTTGAAAAATCTACCGTAAATATATCTGTGGAATCTCGTAACCGCAAAAATAATCCCCAGCACTTCTTTTTCGATTTGCGAGTAATTTTGTTCAGCTGGTAGTAACGTTCTTGACGCATGCATGATGGATTTTAGTGTCCCATCCGGGATTTTATGAAGTATACATGCCCCAACACCATAGGCACTCGCGTCACTCGCGTCACTCGCGACTATTATTTCCAATTTTGGGTCATAATGCGCTAAAAATAAATCTGCTGTTAGAGTCTTAATGATTTTGTCGAAAGTTTTCTGACATTCATATGACCATTCCCAAACTTTTTCCTTCTTCAACAGTTCGTTTAGGGGTGCGCGTAATTTGTGCATGTTAGGAATAAATTCTTGATAATAATTTACTAAGCCCAAGAAGCTTTGTAACTCGGCTAAATTTTTTAGAGCCGGCATTTTTTTTATTGCCGTGGCTCTTTCTGGATCTGGTCT
Source organism: Acanthosepion esculentum (assembly GCA_964036315.1). Classification (NCBI taxonomy): domain Eukaryota; kingdom Metazoa; phylum Mollusca; class Cephalopoda; order Sepiida; family Sepiidae; genus Acanthosepion; species Acanthosepion esculentum. The sequence goes on along the minus strand of OZ038487.1, from coordinate 74,932,042 downwards.
TCTTCCTTCTTCGTCAATAATATGGCCCAGATATTTTATCTCCTTCATAAAGAAGTCACATTTATTTTCCTTTACCTTAAAACCGTAATTTTGTGTCTGCCTGAAAACCTCTTGAACGTGTTCCCAGTGTTGTTCAATATTTTTGCTATTTACCAGGATGTCATCAAGGTATGCGATCGTGAAATTCAGTCCGCCTAGCATAGTGTCCATTATTTGCTGAAATATCACTGACGCGACCTTGATCCCAAATGGTAATCTCTGGAACTTATATAACCCTTTATGTGTGTTTATGCACAACACCCTCGAGCTTTCCTCATCTACTGGCACTTGTAGGTATGCTTCACTCAAGTCTATCTTTGAGAAAAATTTTCCTCCGTTCAACTTTGTGAAAACTTCCTCTGGACTAGGAAGAGGAGAGTGATAATCCTTAATCACTGCATTCAATCCCGTTGAGAAATCAACGCATACTCGTATCTCACCCAATTTCTTTTTCACGTAAACCGTAGGTGCGGCCCATTGACTATATTCCACCTTTGTCAATATACCGGTTTTCACGAGTCTATTCAACTCTTCGTCTATTTTTTCTAATGATGTGAAAGGTACATTTCTTTTCTTCTTGAAAATGGGTTGTACATTTTCTTCTAGTTCGATTTTGGCCGCCATTTTTTTACACCTCCCGAGGCCGGCTGAAAATACGTCGGGGAAACTCTCCTTTAATTTCTCCTTCAATTTCTCTGCCTCGGTCGATAACCTTTCCACTTTTTGACAGAACGTATTTATCGGTAAATCCCAGAGGTCAAATTTCTGCATCCAGTCAGTTCCAAATAAATTTTCATTATTTTTTAGAACATACATCTTTAATTTCTTGGTCATCCCGTTGAACGTCACATTTGTGATAATCGCCCCCTCAAATTTGATTTTTCTACCTGTTACCGACTTGGCTATTTTATCTGTTCTCAACATGGTCGGTTTGTTTAATTTCTTCCACGTCTGTAAGCTAATAATGGTTAAATCTGATCCGAAATCTAATTGTAATCTGATTTTTTTTTGTTTAACATTTCTACTTGTACGTATTTTCGTATATTTATCCCGTCCGCTTGGTCAGTTCTAGTGACTCTTACTCGGCTTTTGTTTTCTTTCTTTGTTCTACAGTCCGAACTTTTATGTCCTACTTTATTGCACGACAGACAAGTTTTATAGCGGTATGGACAATCTTTGTACCAATGCAAAGTCCCACAGCGATAGCATGGACTGGGTGGTGGTTTCTTCTGAGATTTCATTTGACTTTTTGTAGTAAAATAATTGGTTTGGTTTGGTTTGTTTTTGAGGAGAGAGAAAAACGTGTTTGTCGTTGTATGTGAGCGACGCCAAACTCTTCGATATCTTTCGAGTCCTTTTTTACGCTTATACATCTCTGACAGTCCTCAGCCCAATTTTTGTAGCGTCAATTCTTGTTCACTCTCAAGTTTTGTTAGAATTCTCCGTCTGATCTCCACATCTTTAGTCGAAACCAGGCCTTGGACGAATATCAAACATTTAAAATTGTCCGGGCTGAGTTCAGATAACTTAAAGTCATCGCAGTGTTTATTTACTATGGAAGCGAATGTTATATAGTCTTCGCTATCCATTTTTGTTAAATTTAAACATTTCCACCTTTTGTAGAATAGTGAAGTGTTCGCACTAAATAATTCCGTTAAAAGTTTCACGGCTTCCTTGAAAGTCTACTCATTCGTTTTCCTCGATAGGATGTAGTCTAGGAATTTAGTGTATTCACTTGACCCTAGTTTCCTCAGTAGTAGACGTACTTTTTTCGCGTCTGACTAATTCCCGCAATCAAACTCATATGAATCTTCATATCTTCTGAAGTAAGCCGCGAAGGTTTTGTCTTCGTCCGGTGCATAAGTGAAGTCTTTGATAGAGCTCCATATAGCATTTTGTGAGAATGCCTCTTCATTTCCAGAATTATGTCCTTTATTTGTTACTGCCCGTAGTAGTAATTCTTGTAGTTCGAGTTGCTTCTCTTCGTTTTTCTGTTGAATTTCTTATTGTTTTTCTTCGAGCCTAGTCTGTCTTTCCTCATTTTTTGTTGCTGCTCGAATTGCATTTTCATTAGTTCCAATATGGTTGCCTTAAAGTCTTCCATGTTTACACCATAATTTTGTGTAACGATTTTTCCTTTTTTTCTCAGTGTAGACTTCAGGTCTTTGTCGCCTGTTGTTCTAGAACATTAGTACGAAAAAAATTTCCTGCTTAGAATTCGATTCTGTTCTGGCTGATAGGTAAAATTCGTGTCTTCGTTACCACTGTTAAGGTTAGTGTCCAACAAATTTTTTTCTTTTTTTTATCTTCGCGTAGAACTTGTCTTTTTTTCTCAATACCTCCGTCGCCTCTGTTATGGACGACCGATAGCAAAAAGAGTTGTTTTTTTAGATTCTCAGCGTAGAATTCGTTTCTTCAATAACCTCGTCGCCATTGTTATGGTCCCGGTTAGGACCAAGGAAGAACAACGCAAACACAAGAGTAGAAATAACGAAGATATATTACACGGAATAATAATACAAGATGTGGAAGGTGTTAGTATGACTGTCAGTCTGGTTTGGAGTGAACTACTATCGGCTCGACTCGATTCGTCTCTCTCTCTTGAGAGGCGTAGTATACATAGTGTTAGGAAGAGTTCATTCTGTAGTTATAGGTAAGGACCCATAACACTATCAAATATTGCTTCAAGGAAGAGCTGCTCCTCTCTCTGTTTTGATAACTTGCCAACAGGGGCAAAATCTCTGAGGGAAATGTTCAATTGTCTCCCATCGGGGGTATTAGATGTGTGCATAGAGTGGGTTCACCTCAAGCAGTTCCCCCTTACTTACAGGAGAATCATACTTGCTATGTCAAACATGGTTTCTAAGTAAAACAGTACCTGGCTGTGACAGCCACAAAAGGAGGGAAATCCTGGGCAAACTTCACTTTGGAAACTTTAAAAACCTTTCATGAGGTGTTGCATTAATTCTTGTACATAATAGTGTTGTTATAGCATACAGAACCTTGGTTATTATATCTTCCCAATGTCTAATTGGAAGGTTTTGATTTTCAAGTGCTAACTGTACAGTCTTCCATATTATGCCATTGTATCTCTTGCACTGTCCATTCCCTTGAGGATGATATGGGGTAGTCCGGCTTACGGCGACTCTCTGTACTAATAGGAATCTTCTTAGTTGGTCAGACATGAAAGAGGTCCTGCAATCTGTATGAATTTAAGCTGGTGCTTCGAATATTGAGAACAGTGAAAAAAAAGTTTGATTGACAAACCTGCACTTGTGGTATTTAGTTTCCCTGGCTGGGAAACACCTGGGGTGTAGTTTGGTATCATAAAAATAACATTTTCATCTGGCTACAGCACTAGCAGTGTATGCATTGTCTTCCAGAGAAAGAAGGTTTTGAACTGGCAGAGGTGGGCAGAAATGAGGAAGTCATAGAGGGCTGTCTTTTTTTCCCTGTTTGGGTCATTTGAACTGGTGGACTAGTAGGAGTGTGAGTACATAGTGAAGCCTCTGCAACACTTGTTTGTAGGCATGAACAAGATTGTTTTTCTGCCATCCCACTGTAAGTGCCTGCTTGCGAGTAGTAGCTAAATCTAGTTGTTTATTTTCCAGCAATCTTTGACGGACATAGATAATTCAAACAAGAATTCTTCGAATAATTGTTTCCTATATTGCTAGGCATCAGTAAAAGACAGGTCTGCAGAGTCCACATCAAGATGTTCTGGTTTAAGGTATTTGTTCATAATTACATTCAATAAATTGTAATGAAAACTCAGAGTTTAGTTCAGCTTAATGTGCCTTTATTGAATGTAACTGAAGAGTCTTGCTGTTTTGTCTAATATGGTGTAATTTATTTATACAAATAAGACAGGGGGACATAATCGGGTTGTCTTACCGCACTGATAGTTTGAAAAATATTAAAAAAGAAAAAAAATGATACTGTGGACTCGTCTAATATTCTTACCTGTCCAACCTTAAGAAAGCACAGTCCACATCGTACGCCTACGTGCTAGAGAACTTCAACCAATAAAAATTGAACAAAGTGAAACAGACGATCTAATTGGTTCATCACTAAAAGTTCACGTGCAGGATCAAGATTGCGCCAAAAAACCAGTGATCCACTCTGTCGAACCAAAACGTTATAAAAGCAAAACGTAGACAACCCCACGCAGTCAGTCTAACGAATTAGCAGAGTTACTTACGATACCACAATTTTGCCACTACGAACCACAATTTTGCCGCGCACGACGACACCTCGCTGACTCACATCCGAACATACTTCGACCAACATACATCGACCAACGCTGTGAACACTTTGCTTATATACAATGAATACAATTCACTACCAAAGATAAGTAAATATCAAAGACGTTTAAAGGTAGACAACTAAAAAAAAACTCTTAATACATAACGAACAATAACAACAAAAGAGACATTTCACAAATCAGACAATTACATACATTTCGTACACACAACACCACTGATTACCAGTTTGTATATTGTTTAATTGTACTTAAATGTTACATTGTTTATTTGAATTGTATATGTCTCGTCTCTTTTTAATTGCCTCTGAAGTTATTATTTTATTTGTTCGGGATGCAGTACGACGCGCAACCAACAAAAAAATTCCTTCTGATTCTTTCTAAAAATAATTAATAATCCTGCACGTCCCCAACAATACCAATCCCAAAAGGGTATCAACTTTATTTTACAACAGAAGAATTAATTTTTTTATCTTCTTGAAATGTAAAATTTAAATCTATTTTATGATGGTAAAAAGGTGGTGCATACAAGATTTTCTGAATAATCTTGAAGAATGAAAGAAAGCATATTATTAGACTCAGTCTAAACATTTTGCAATGACAGATCTACACCCCATATATATATATATATATATATATATATATATATATATATATATATATATATATATATATATATATGTAAAACCTGAGAAATAATAACTCTTTAGGAATGCTGCTGGCAAGTAAGTTTTTGCTATTGCACTTAGCACTCAATCATCTAACAATCAATACTGAATCAGGGCAACTGGCTAATAATGCATTAAAAACTATCATTTATCTGGATGTTTTAGAGTAGCTTTTCTAGGAGTTTGAGATCTAGAAAAACTTACTCCACCTTTGTCACTGACAGATAAATTCTAATGAACCAAAAATCTACAAACTGTAAAACCTTTTTTAATAAATTGTTTCACCTTAGAATTTTTAAAAACAAAAAAAATTCATAGATTCTATCCTGTTCAAATTATAAGTAATTTCACAATGTGTTGCAGAAGCCAAAATCAATACATATTGCAAAGAACTGAATCTTATTAATATACTAATCTAGCACAACAAATTAATTATGATAATGTTTTTTTTTATTGCTAGTTAACTTCTTAGAGGAAAAGGAAATTTGTCTTCAACTAAAATATTTATTTTGTCAAGATATAAAACTGATTGTCCTAAAAATAAATTTTTCTTTTTTACTAATTTCTTACCACTCGCCGATTTAATTCTCATCAATCACTACATACGTATTTACCTCCTTGTAGAGGATTATTTGTGCAGTTAAATGATCATGGATTTTACAATGGCTATTGAAGTATTGATGCAAAAATAATAAAATTATTTACAATTCTTGGCTTGACTGAGTGAAAGAATGATAAATTAATTTGAGAAATATTATAAATTACATTAATATTAAATTAAATATTTTACATTCATTATATTTTAAACAGTTTACATTATTTTAAATTAATGTGCCATAGCCAGGAAATATAAGTTATTTGAAATGTTAATAACTTTGTATAGAATATATAAAAAGATGAAGAAATTACTTGTAACTGTTACAAATTGCCGTTTTAATGGAATTTGGATGTGCAAATTTAGCATCAGCATCAGAATGACTATTGAAAATTGTGGCTAACTGCAGTCTCGTTTTTTTCTATTACTACTCACAATTAATATAGTAAATAAATTTCCAATAATTGTGATAAAATTTAAAGCTGCGATTTATTTACTTTTTTGCAAAATTTTGTATCTAAAGATGTGTGTAAGTTTATTTTTTATGTATCTTTTCATAGCATACAGTCTTATTTGAAATGTTGGTAGACAGGAACATATATGTTTGATAAAGTTCATACTTTTTTTTTGTAAATATCATTACTCACAGTTTACAGTCAGTATTTTTTTAGTCTCATATTTATCTGTTTTTGGAGGATACTAACTCAGAGTTTTTGAATCTACTCAAATCAACAATGAATGGTTAACAATTCTCTTTTTATATCTTTTTTACAAATGCAAATGTTTAATCATATTTCAGATTTTATTTTTGGCAACTTGAGCCTTCCATTTTGATATGCGTGTTTGTATTGATTCTCATTTTGGGTGACATTTTGACATGTGTCTGAAAATGTTATATGGATTTTAATTATTAAATTTTGAATATCATTATTATCATACAAACACAAAAAATTACTTTCTTTTAATAAATGTATTTCTAAAATTTTATTACTAAATAAGGAATTATCCTTTCCTTGTATAAAAAAAATGAAATATTTATAAATAACTAAATATTTATAAATATTTAAAATGCACCAATTGCATATACTGCATTGATGCAAAGATTTATTACCGTATAAAATGCACATTCATCATTGAATTATTGAGATGCATAATTATCATTATTATATCTTTTCATTTGGACTAGTATCATCATCTTGATTGTTACACTTGTGGTATATGAGTTCACATATCAAAACGTTGCCAGTGTGGATATGTGGTATGATAATTATTTTATCGTAAACTTTGAGAATAAAATGAACTGACTCAAGTGTTTAAAATAAATAATATATTTATTTATTTTCTTAAGAGTGATGATTGAGTCCTTTGGCATTCGGCCATGGCAAAAATTTTGTTAATCAGGCAGATATTGATGGTAGTCTGTAGAAATGTCCATTTTGGTGTTTTAAAGTAAGACCATGGTAGTGATAGTAGTAATCTCAGAAATTAGGTTGATGTCAATCTGCTGCATTTTCTCGGCTCTTAACAGTGGGGGGGGGGAATGTCAATGGCAGATGATCTCTTGACTCCTCTTTCATGAGTCATGCATTGTTTTTGTGCAGTTCAAATGTAGAAGTTGAAGTAATTATTAGTTGAAAAGTTTTCCCAAATTGCACACATTGATTTTTGGGCCTCTGATTTTCCTTAAAAATTGGAAAATTTCATTTTCATCACATGCTTACAACTTCTTGAAATTGTTTAAGACATTTCATTTCAACTTTTCTACACTCTTGTTCATATTGTCTTTCAGAAAATTCATAGTTTTAGATGTTTTTAACTAAGTAATAATGTGCTACAATGACTGAAAAAACAAAAAAATTGCATTTTTTCAGTATTTACATTAGTTGGACTATTGTCCTCATCTTTGTCGCCATATTTGTCACAACGTTTCGGCTGTTGTACGCTCCGGCCTTCTTCAGGTGGTTGGAATTTCGAACCGAACCCTTTATTTCGATCACTGGGGTAGACTGTTCTAGTTCCACGAGCCATGTTGATGGATGTCAGTTATCAGTTATCTCCTGGTAATTTTCCCTCTGAAAGTTCTCCACTGCCTGAACCAGGTATTGAACTCACACTCTTTGGGTCTGTCACTGGATCTAACCAACGCCTTTATCCACTGTGCCATGTGTCCTTGAGGGTTCGGTTCGAAATTCCAATCACCTGAAGAAGGCCGGAGCGTACAACGGCCGAAACGTTGTGACAAATATGGCGACAAAGATGAGGACAATAGTCCGACTAATGTAAATACTGTACATAATACCTCATCTCAGAAATATAGACAGACTCTGCATTTTTTCATTTTCCACACTTTTTGTCCTCTTGTTGCTCAGAAATGCAGCATGAGGAGATTTGTTTTATTGTGAAGTTTTTGATATACACTGCATGATGAGAGAAGATAAGGTAGTTTGTATGTGTCTTCATGCAGTGGCAGCAAGCCAAAATCCAGAATTTTAACTGTAAAAGGATGTTTTTGCACATTTTTAAAAATTTCAGTTGGCATTTTTGCAACAAGTGACAGAAGAGTGTGATTAGTTGATTGAATTTGAGAGACTTATAATGAGTTCCAAGGGCAAACAATGAAATTTGTTTTCAGTGAGATGTCTTCAAAAAACAAGAAAATTCAATGTTTTCAAAATTTTTAATATCTTCAGAATCTTCAAAGTGACATAAAATCTGATTGACATGAGATAATATTCTGACATTTTCAGTATCATCTCCTCTGATGAATATTAACAAATGGTGAAAACTTGAATGAAATCTGTGCACCTTCAGGATGGACCCTTGTTGAATCTGTTTGGAGCAACCCTAATTTTATTTATATATTTTATTTTTATCAGAACTCATTACACACTCAAAAGTTGTTCTACTCTCTAGGTTTCTTTAGGTGTATGTCATTGTACTTGAAATTTTGGTCATATTTGATGGAAAATACTGATAAACAATCAAACCATCTAAATCGCATAGAAAAACATTAATCAAAATTTGTTTAAAAGATATTGAAAAGGTAAATAGACCAATCTAGAAAAAAAACAAAACATGACCAAGAACAGTGTGTATTTTTACATATGCAGTTGTAGCAAAGAATACAAGAAAGTAACTAACTGCCTTCTAAAAGAGGAACAGTGAAAGGCTGTAGTCCAGGGAGAAACATTAAATCTATCATAGCTGATCATATATTGTTGGAAAATATTGGTTATTACATCTAAAATGAAGTCAAGATAATAATAGAGACTAATACTGGAAGGTAAGATGACTGAAAGAATCAGCAAACACATTAAACACTGACAACCTCCTTGGTAGAAATGAATATGATCTGCTATGCTTGGGGATTGACTGAATAAAAGGTTCAATTCAAAATTCATGGCTATCTACAGCTTGGTTATGTTGTAGCAAATGGTAATTCCCTTGTAAAACACACATTGGCTGGCAAAAATGGTACTGATCTTTTATTTCTTTAAATAGCTTGTTTCAAATAATGGTTAGTATAAAAATGAATGATTATTGATGTGACGGTGTGCAAGAGAAAGTGTATGTTTTATGCCCACTTGGATTGAAACATTTCATTTCATACATATGATATATAATTAAGAATATCTATTTTTGTTGTTTCCCTGCATTATACATTTTTAGGAAATTAATACAGTAATAAAGTGTGTAAATTTGAATAATATATAACACCATAATAATTTTTAAGAAAACAACAAAAAATGATAAATTTCAGTTTTTCCCACATTGTATGTTTCAATTTTATTATATTTTTGTTTTAAACTGAAAATTGTCTATGTTATTTTGATGGTTTGATTATGGAGGAACATTTTCAGCAAATATCACCAATACAAGCCAATAAATAAATTTTCTATTGATGAACAAAATAAAAATCAACATAATGAAATAATAAATGAGAAATATATTATTGATATTTTTATTTATGATTAGTTGGAGATATTTCCATACTTTCATAAATGTTTAAAAGGAATGTCTTAAGGCATGTGAGATTCAAACTTCAATATTTCTATTTCAGATCAGATGATCACAGATTGCTTTTCTTATTTTTGAATTGTCATAACTTCTTGGGAAATATAGTGGAGTGGATTCCCATTGCTTCTCCACAGTTTTGAATTCAGAATGATCTTTTTCCTGAGTTAGCTACCACCCAAGGTGAGAGGTCTCAGTTTATCCTACTATTTAATCTATAGCTGCAGGAGAGATTCATGTCTTTCCTGTGGTCATTAGACTGAAGTGTACACAATAGACTAGCATAGAACTTGAACTCAGCTTGCTGATTCCACTTTGTACCCAGATAATCATTATGTTACCTGCACATTAATGTGTGTAAAAATACAGGTAATTTATATTTTTCCATTTCAAAAGGAATTAAGCACAAATTTTGCAAACATATTTTTGTGTAAAAAAATATTTATACATGAGATTTAAACTAAAAAAAAATGATAATGATCTTCTGTCCATGATGGAAAGTCTGCAGAGGATATTGATTAAAATATTTCAACAAATTCAACACCCAGAGGTGACAGACAGTTTCATGCTAAACGCAATAGTCAGGCCATATGCGTTGTGTCTTTGTTCAACTATTTACATATACAAGTCAGTGATGCATTGTGGATAGTCTATTATTCTAATGGTTATTTTGGTGGGATGTAACAGTTATTCTAGAGACTATTGAGTGGGAATAATTGTGGATCTAGATACAGTTTTTTGACTATAGTGTTGTTTGTTAACATTTGATTATTTATTGTTGACTGTTATTATTACTTTTACTTGTGTTTATGTGTGCATTCATGATTTGTTAATTTGTTTATTATTTACTTAGTTTCTTTACTTATTTATAAGTTTGGATTAATTTATTTTACTTATTTTTGTTTATTTTGTTTTACTTTTATTTTTTATTTAGCTATTTTTGTTTATTCTTGTTTATTTTCAGTTTTTGATTCTTAAGTAACTTAGTAAAAATTTGTTTTTTTAATATATCTG